>CAJQUN010001026.1:0-122028 GCA_907163345.1 Haberlea rhodopensis
GTTGTTTGGTATGATTTTAAATGATGGATTAATTTTATTGTTCATTGTAATTACTAAAATATGCTCACTAAATAGTGGACGGAATTTAAATTTTGATCAATCTACTTAGTACTTAAGAATCTTCATGTCAACATGACTCCTGAGGCTTACCATCATTGGCAATCATCATGTTCGAGTCTTGTCATTCTCTTTAGAAAAATATCCCTCTTCTCATTACACATATAAAAACAAAAAGAATCTTCATGTCAACATGTATTATTTAAACTCCAAAGCCTAAATATTCAAGCAACTTTTAATCTAACTGGAACTCAAAATATTAAAAAGCTGAAGCGTCAAACCATATAGTAATGGTTGTAGTCTGGATTGACCCGAGAACGGCATGTTCAACACGATATAGGGTTCTGAAATACGAATATAGCAAGTTAAAACCTTGTACAAAAACCAAAGCATTTATAGGGCTAAATAAAAAAAAAATATCCATAGAATGAGTCATTATAATCTTATAATCTCTAAAACTTTTACTATTCAAATACGGTCCAATTGAATTTTTGAAATTTTTGTAATAAAAAATTTTCAAACTTTTGTTAATCTATATCAGTCACAAATTTTTATTTTCCATCAAAAATGTTATTCAATTATGGGATCTTTTGCTAAAAATGCAGGCATAACCACGAGAGATACTTATATGCACTTGGTTTAGATATCGCTTATACATCAACTCAATATGAAATACAACATATTTTAAATATATATATATAAACTAATAAATCAATCATTTTAGATTTGATTCATAAATTGAGCTTAAATCGTGGTCAGTAAAATTATTTTCCCGTAACAACATGATACCTCACACAAGCAATCATATGACATCATGTCTACGACCTAAAACTCTCTTTTGACACTTACATCTGACATCAAGTTCGTTGTCCAAAATAGTTAATCAAATCACACATATAGTAATTATCTTTTAAAAACGTGAGTGGTTGATTTTTGAAGTTGAATAATGATGTCTTTACACAATGTAAACTCAATTTTTTTTGTTAATCTTTCACGCATAAGTTGTATTAATCTTTTGATAAATACTTTAATTTTTATTCTAGAAATAGTTGGTATAAGGAAGCTAACAATAATAATAATAAAAAGGACCAATGAGATGAGAAGCCATTGTCAAAGACTATAGTTGTTAGAAATTGCGAGTTGTCTTAGCTGAAAATTTTGCTAGAAGACGGACATCAGCTCAGTTGTCTTAGTTGGATATTAGAGAATGAAAAATGAAAATAAATTACTAATAGAGTAAATTCATATAAAATCCTTAAATCTAATTTTTCTTAACGACATGAGGAGTGTCGAAGAAAACTATGTTCTAACTCTCTAAATTCCTTTAAAAATTAGTTTCAATTCCCTACCCCATGCAAATTTACTTTATACCCTTAAAAGATAAAAGGGGTCAATTGCATACTATCCCCTGGATATTAATCACTTTTGCACAAATACCCAAGACTTTTGACATTTTCTAATGACCAATTTTGGTCCTCAAAAATTGGTATTAGAGCCAATGTTTATTCTGGAACTATTACAATAATATTTTGAATATAGTAATATCTATCCTAAATAGAGGAGACAATACAAGAAAGCGTGGATCCGAGTGAATGTTCGAGGTGTTATTCATACATGTATGTGGTACTTCCAAAAATGCGAGGACTAATCAGGAAAATATGGCCGAAGCTCAACGCTTCAACCAGAATTGGAAAATGTTACGAGGAGTCGGTGCTAGCCAAGCTAGCATAAACCAATATCAACAACTGGAGAAGATAGTGAGGAACCTTTACAGGATGAACCTCAAACTACAGTTCGAGTTAACAGAAGCTGGGGAGGAAAGACCATCCAGAGCATGCCTACATGATTCAGGATCCGAACAACCCAACAGGATCCGAACCAGAAGAATAGGTTGGAGTATCAACCTTTCATGAAATCGAGCCGATAGCTCAAAGATCTCCAAAGATCTTAGAGAAGTTCAGAAGACAGTGCAACGTTATTGATACTTACAATAACACGTCCCTACACAGATCCATCAGATCTAAACTCAGATGGAGATCATGATTAAACATCAGCAGGAAATTCTGGACAACATTCGAGATGTCAAACCCGAGTCAAGGAGTTGGAATTACGACCAAGTCCTTCAGGAAGACGAAAAGGATGGTGGTTACCACCATCCTATGGAACAAAACATCTTTTACATCAAAAAGGAAAAGCCGAGGAGGTCCAACGACCGACAACAGACACTGAAAAGATGATCGTCGTCATCCGAGGAGAGCCAGTACTTTCCAGAAAGTAATGGAAAAAATTAATCTAGAGGATCTACATGATCTTGCAGAGTCATTTGCAGGCCTTAATATCTTAAACCTAAAGATGAACCAGGCGGATGGATCAAGAGAACTGATATCCAGAAATACTCAAAATCCTCCACCACAGAGATCACCTGAAAATGAAAGTTTCAGGTCACATAATCCACCAACAGGAGATCAAAACATGCCCCATAGTGGAGACTTCACCACCAGAGGTTTAGATCCCACATTTGGAACAAGGAACCGTTCTCGTAGACCAGATATACATCAAGCGTCATATGGGAAATCTCAGCTAGATACGATACATCCATATGATCTTATGCTCAATATGGCTATCTTGGGTTTTAAAATCGAGAGGTACTGATCGATGAGTGGGCGTCTGCCATGAGAATTGCAGCAGTGACGCTTGAACTCAACAAAGAAGGGTTCATATTACTTCTTAATATGAGCTTGGAAGGAACTCACTTTCCAAGCATCAAAGATGAAGTTTTAGCTGGAGAGTCACTAAAGACAATTGTTGACAGGATGACAAAAATAGTCAAAGTCCTTTTTTATAGGAATGGATACTTTGAAGGAATGGAGCAAGAAAGGCTAAAAGTACAAACAAGCTCTTTACAGCCTTGAAACTACATGACATCTGCCATGTAGATGAATATATCAAACTCTTCACAGAGTATAAATGGAAGACAAAGATTGATGACAAAGATGCATCTGAGCTATTCTTTGCCAAAATTTCAAGCCCATAGAGAGAAATGCTTATTCGGGAGTATATACCGAACGAAACAGAGACGGTGGCCAGGAGAATGTGATTTCTCAAAGTTAAACTTGCAGAGTGGTGCCATCAAGCAGCACTCCAAATAATTACAAGAGATTAAGAGGATTAAACAAAACAGATCTTCTCTTTTGTGTCTAAACGACATCCCTACTGTCGTTGGAAGCTACCCCCAAAGGCTTAAGATGAAGAAAACACATTAATCATCCATCTGCCCGAGGAAGTAGGTCGAGAAGAGTTAGGTCTTCATAGAGACCGAGAAAGTACGGTCAAAGTTGAAATCCCAAAGTTACGGATCAGGACAAAGATCAGGACCAACCAGGACTAGAACTACGTCAACAGGTTCTAATCAAGCAAGTAGTAACAGAGCACCAACAAAAGAACTTGCATACGAACTCATACTAGAGCGAATGAAAGTTTTAAAGATTGTAACTGCTGGATGCGCGGAGCAAGATGACATATCTCCATAGATTGTCCAGAGAACCGAAAACGAGGAATGAGACAATTCGAGCATACCAAGGAGTTCGAAGATGCTGCTTATTTCCAAGATTTGGTGCATGTATATCAATTTTAGGATATTGCCTCAGATGAAAGTATCTATGAAGAAGAGATATATCCTGAAGATGGAAGTGGATCCAGTTCAGAATCAGAGTGAATGAGAATTCCTTCAACTAGATTCTTTTCTCACACAACGGTTTTCTCATAAAACTCTCACGAGAATCATGAAAGAGTAACCAAGGCCTCAGATGTATGATGGATTTACAATTGGAGCAATGGAAAGAACCATGGTTATGATTGGTTTTCGAAGCAGGAAGCGTCAGATTATCCATAAGATAACAACATGAGAATTTGCAATCCGATGGAATTCACGGGAAATCAAATTGAGATGCAGTTAATCCCCTACAAAGAAATACATGAGATTAAGAACAATGTCAAAAGAGAAGTTGCTAATGGATTCATATCAGAGTCATTAGAGTCATCATCAAAGCAACTTTCAAGGAAGGAATTGATTCGCAACTCTATATGACAATCTTTGACAAAAGTATCCCGAACATCAAAGATTCTTGTTTGGGAGATGTTGCATGAAATCTATATGCATGAAAGATGGTTTTAAACATCTATCCAAGAATTGCATACAATTTTGGAGATTGAGATTTCAACAATTCTTACTCAAGATTTTAAAATAAATGATTTGATGAAAGAATGGAATATGCCATACTCGATCATCTACAAGGTATCATACACACTCTCGAATACTCATCATTCAGAAGTATTCTTGAGAAAAGAATTTATCGAAGTTCCCAGAAACTTCGAAGATTTTGCAAAAGCAGTGTTGCCGGATATTATTGATACTCTAACAATAGGAGAGATCGACATAAAAATCAGGAGCAGCCTGTTTTGAATAGAAGCACGAGCATTATGATCGAGCCCAGAAGGATATCTTACCAGCATGATAAGTTTATCACCAACTATCCCGGGGAAAAACAGAGAGTTGTCTCGAGCAGGTTTCAGAAAATCCCTGATGTATTCAAAACAACATGAGTATTGAAGTGCCCAGAAGCCTGGCGAGAAGTTGAATAATCTTTGATATTACTCAAAATGATAATATCTTTCATTATGATGTCTTATATTATTTACAACAACCTACAGTTGGCAATATCAAGGAAACCTGAAAATTTGTGAAATTGATATAACAATTGATGGGACAACATGAAGAATCCTAGAACAACTTATTCTTGGGATTGAGTTTCTCGAGGAACACAAACCTTAGGAAAGATTACAGGATGGAAAGAAATTCACGGTGGACGGCAAAAGATACATAATTCATTGATTACCAGTCCATTCTCAATATACATCTCTATCCGGATGCTATACGAGAAATATCGAGCATAATATTTTGCAGCTTATATCGATTCAGGAGCTGGAATATACACTGTCAGACGAGACATCCTCCCCAAGGAAGTTGGTGAGAAACTACCAGCTATTTCAAGATGAAACTTTTCTAAAAGCATTTTTATTCTTAATGAAGGAGTCCAGACAGGGAGCAGGCGGTACCCCTTGGTACAAAGTCAAGACTCCACTTATATATTTCCATGATACATGAGCTGATATGTTACTAGGAAACAATTTCCTACAAACATTCAAGCGGTTTACATAGGAAAATGAGAAACAAAGGCTTATCTTTTGTGATCATAAGATCATTGTCCAGAGACTAAGGAGAAATTTCATATGAATTCCCCATTAGTTTTCGCAGCAACATGGTGATGAAGGAAAACTTCGACACCCGAAGATAAAGGATCAGCGAAAATTTGGTGAGGCGATTCTTCAATTCAGATAACAAGTGTTAGGATCGATTTCGGGGGTGGGTTGCCATTCCACACCCGAGTTCAACCAATTTGAGCTTCAATAGCTCGTGTTCTTGAAATAATTGCACCGAGAAATTATATCGAGTTCGGTTACAAAACCGAGCGGAAGACACTCGACATAACCCGCTCTAAAACCGATTACACATTTGAAAGGCATTTTAAAGATATGCAAGAAAGTATGTAAAAGCAGTAAGGTAAATAACACAAGCATTTGTTTCTGGAAGTTCGAAGCACAACGCTTCTACGTCTCCCCTTCTTCCATCTCATGGAAGGATTCACTAGAAGACTTTGATTTATACAATCCCGTTGTACAAACCCGATCCAGTTGGGAATTCCCCATCCAACTAGAACTCCTAGCAACTCAACTATGTATGTTCTTTAATGTCTCACATACAAAGACCTCTCATCGGTTGTGATAAATCATAAACCGTTACAATGGTATTCACTCTTCTATTTTAGCTCACAAATACAATGAATAGAGTGAATACAAAGGCACAAATGATCTCCTAACAGATCTGATACAGCAAGGTAAGAGGTGCCAAAGGTTTGAGGAGTGCTCTTTATTTAGCAGCTTTTGTCTTTGAAGTTCATCAATTGAATCCCAAGTGGGTTTGCTTTGGAAGGCTTGGATTGATCTTCAATCAGCTGTTATTGAGCTTCCAAATCATGTATATATAGCCCCAAGTAATGATATATACGTTAGATACAAGAATATAACCGTTGGGACAGTTTTGGTAAGCTTTCAAACATTGCAACGGTCATATTCTGCTTCTGGGCTATTTTTGGAAGTCTGCTGGTCTGGTCAGCCAGTTGGTCTGGTCAGCTGGTCTGGTCATCCAGTTGGTCTGGTCAGCTGGACTGGTCATCCAGTTGGTCTGGTCAGCTGGACTGGTCATCCAGTTGGTCTGGTCAGCTGGTCTTGTCATCCAGTTGGTCTTGTCAGCTGGACTGGTCATCCAGTTGGTCTGGTCAGCTGGACTGGTCATCCAGTTGGTCTTGTCACCAGTTGGTCTGGTCAGCTGGACTGGTCATCCAGTTGGTCTGGTCAGCTGGACTGGTCATCCAGTTGGTCTGAGGTCTGCTGGTACCAGTTGGTCTGAGGTCTGCTGGTACCCTGCTGCCCAACATCTGTTGTTCTGTTCTCTTGGTTATATCTCTTGATTCGTTGATTTCTGGGCAAAGTGATCTTCATAAAAGTTGTAGCCCTTTCTCTTAGCTTTCCACGGAATCAAGAATCGCTCGATTTCGAGTTCGTGTGAGAGAGTTATACTCGAAATACAAGGCGATGGTCCTGCTGTATGTTTGCTGGATGCAGCAGCACATGGTATGACTTGCAGAAGCTTTTTGGCCATCTTAACATCCGGTTCAGTCTTTCACTTCCAAAGATGACTTGTAGATCTTTGTCTTAGCTTTCCAACCCATACTGAATCATTCCGTTCCGATAAGCGAGCTATGAGATATGATCAATTTAGTCAGCAGCGCTCGGGCTCTACTGGATGCTGAATTCTCATTTCAGCAACCAAACTCAATGTCATTTCTTAGCAGATCATCAAGCTGTAAATATCATCTATGAACTGCACACTTGATGAAATATGTTAGCAACACAAAAACAAGTTTTGTTAACATCAAAACTAAGATTATTCGGTTTTCCAAAACCCAACAATCTCCCCCTTTTTGATGATCACAAAACTTGAATAAAAAATATGAAACATTAAAGCACAATGTTGCATAACAAAAAATATTTTTTAAACAACATATTTCTCCCCCTTTTTGTGTGAATCAAAAAGGAAGACAAATAAAATTTACTCCCCCTCAAGGATTGAGTTTAAACTCTCCCCCTTAATTTTAAAATATTTGAAAATTTGAGCAAGTGAGGGGCAAATGGGGTAGGCTAAAACAAATTAACAAAATGCAATGCACATTAATTTTTTTTTAAAAAAAATAACCTCTTTTGATGATGCATGTAGCATACTTGGCAACAAATTTGAATTTCTTGACAAAACTCAACAATGTCCATTTCATCTTTCTGCGGTGGCAGCACACTTAGTCCAACTTGAACTAATAACTGCTTTTCCTCGAGCAAGTTTGGGCTGCAATACCAATACCGTTGCGATCCTATATGAGTCTAGTTTGCAACGCAAAAAAACGGTTCGTCATTTGGACATCCGAGCAAGAAGTTATGCCAATTTTCCCAAAGTCGCTGCAAGCTGCCAGAAAACTAAAATGCTTCGAAAATTGTTAGATAAAATCACAAAATAAAAATTTTAAACTAAAAAACGAGTTAATAACAGATTGAACGAAAATTAAACCTTTAAAATTAGATTTTAAAATTATTTTCGTGGAAAATGAATGCAATGAAATTGATTTTTATGCTAAAAAGTTTCATACACCAAATTTTGAAAAAAAATATGCTATGAAAATAATTCATGCTCATGAGAAAATTTTGAAAATTATTTTAAAAGAAATCCGCTACAAAAATCGGTTAAAATGCTTTCCAAGAACAACCAGACTCTGATGCCACTTGTTAGGATCGATTTCGGGGGTGGGTTGTCATTCCACACCCGAGTTCAACCAATTTGAGCTTCAATAGCTCGTGTTCTTGAAATAATTGCACCGAGAGATTATATCGAGTTCGGTTACAAAACCGAGCGGAAGACACTCGACATAACCCGCTCTAAAACCGATTACACATTTGAAAGGCATTTTAAAGATATGCAAGAAAGTATGTAAAAGCAGTAAGGTAAATAACACAAGCATTTGTTTCTGGAAGTTCGAAGCACAACGCTTCTACGTCTCCCCTTCTTCCATCTCATGGAAGGATTCACTAGAAGACTTTGATTTATACAATCCCGTTGTACAAACCCGATCCAGTTGGGAATTCCCCATCCAACTAGAACTCCTAGCAACTCAACTATGTATGTTCTTTAATGTCTCACATACAAAGACCTCTCATCGGTTGTGATAAATCATCAACCGTTACAATGGTATTCACTCTTCTATTTTAGCTCACAAATACAATAAATAGAGTGAATACAAAGGCACAAATGATCTCCTAACAGATCTGATACAACAAGGTAAGAGGTGCCAAAGGTTTGAGGAGTGCTCTTTATTTAGCAGCTTTTGTCTTTGAAGTTCATCAATTGAATCCCAAGTGGGTTTGCTTTGGAAGGCTTGGATTGATCTTCAATCAGCTGTTATTGAGCTTCCAAATCATGTATATATAGCCCCAAGTAATGATATATACGTTAGATACAAGAATATAACCGTTGGGACAGTTTTGGTAAGCTTTCAAACATTGCAACGGTCATATTCTGCTTCTGGGCTATTTTTGGAAGTCTGCTGGTCTGGTCAGCCAGTTGGTCTGGTCAGCTGGTCTGGTCATCCAGTTGGTCTGGTCAGCTGGACTGGTCATCCAGTTGGTCTGGTCAGCTGGACTGGTCATCCAGTTGGTCTGGTCAGCTGGTCTTGTCATCCAGTTGGTCTTGTCAGCTGGACTGGTCATCCAGTTGGTCTGGTCAGCTGGACTGGTCATCCAGTTGGTCTTGTCACCAGTTGGTCTGGTCAGCTGGACTGGTCATCCAGTTGGTCTGGTCAGCTGGACTGGTCATCCAGTTGGTCTGAGGTCTGCTGGTACCAGTTGGTCTGAGGTCTGCTGGTACCCTGCTGCCCAACATATGTTGTTCTGTTCTCTTGGTTATATATCTTGATTCGTTGATTTCTGGGCAAAGTGATCTTCATAAAAGTTGTAGCCCTTTCTCTTAGCTTTCCACGGAATCAAGAATCGCTCGATTTGAGTTCGTGTGAGAGAGTTATACTCGAAATACAAGGCGATGGTCCTGCTGTATGTTTGCTGGATGCAGCAGCACATGGTATGACTTGCAGAAGCTTTTTGGCCATCTTAACGTCCGGTTCAGTCTTTCACTTCCAAAGATGACTTGTATATCTTTGTCTTAGCTTTCCAACCCATACTGAATCGTTCCGTTCCGATAAGCGAGCTATGAGATATGATCAATTTAGTCAGCAGCACTCGGGCTCTACTGGATGCTGAATTCTCATTTCAGCAACCAAACTCAATGTCATTTCTTAGCAGATCATCAAGCTGTAAAATATCATCTATGAACTGCACACTTGATGAAATATGTTAGCTACACAAAAACAAGTTTTGTTAACATCAAAACTAAGATTATTCGGTTTTCCAAAACCCAACAATCTCCCCTTTTTTGATGATCACAAAACTTGAATAAAAAATATGAAACATTAAAGCACAATGTTGCATAACAAAAATATTTTTTAAACAACATATTTCTCCCCCTTTTTGTGTGAATCAAAAAGGAAGACAAATAAAATTTACTCCCCCTCAAGGATTGAGTTTAAACTCTCCCCCTTAATTTTAAAATATTTGAAAATTTGAGCAAGTGAGGGGCAAATGGGGTAGGCTAAAACAAATTAACAAAATGCAATGCACATTAATTTTTTTTTAAAAAAAATAACCTCTTTTGATGATGCATGTAGCATACTTGGCAACAAATTTGAATTTCTTGACAAAACTCAACAATGTCCATTTCATCTTTCTGCGGTGGCAGCACACTTAGTCCAACTTGAACTAATAAACTGCTTTTCCTCGAGCA
Source organism: Haberlea rhodopensis (assembly GCA_907163345.1). Lineage (NCBI taxonomy): Eukaryota > Viridiplantae > Streptophyta > Magnoliopsida > Lamiales > Gesneriaceae > Haberlea > Haberlea rhodopensis. Next base: position 10,112 of record CAJQUN010001026.1, read on the forward strand.
AGTTTGGGCTGCAATACCAATACCGTTGCGATCCTCTATGAGTCTAGTTTGCAACGCAAAAAACGGTTCGTCATTTGGACATCCGAGCAAGAAGTTATGCCAATTTTCCCAAAGTCGCTGCAAGCTGCCAGAAAACTAAAATGCTTCGAAAATTGTTAGATAAAATCACAAAATAAAAATTTTAAACTAAAAAACGAGTTAATAACAGATTGAACGAAAATTAAACCTTTAAAATTAGATTTTAAAATTATTTTCGTGGAAAATGAATGCAATGAAATTGATTTTTATGCTAAAAAGTTTCATACACCAAATTTTGAAAAAAAATATGCTATGAAAATAATTCATGCTCATGAGAAAATTTTGAAAATTATTTTAAAAAAAATCCGCTACAAAAATCGGTTAAAATGCTTTCCAAGAACAACCAGACTCTGATGCCACTTGTTAGGATCGATTTCGGGGGTGGGTTGCCATTCCACACCCGAGTTCAACCAATTTGAGCTTCAATAGCTCGTGTTCTTGAAATAATTGCACCGAGAGATTATATCGAGTTCGGTTACAAAACCGAGCGGAAGACACTCGACATAACCCGCTCTAAAACCGATTACACATTTGAAAGGCATTTTAAAGATATGCAAGAAAGTATGTAAAAGCAGTAAGGTAAATAACACAAGCATTTGTTTCTGGAAGTTCGAAGCACAACGCTTCTACGTCTCCCCTTCTTCCATCTCATGGAAGGATTCACTAGAAGACTTTGATTTATACAATCCCGTTGTACAAACCCGATCCAGTTGGGAATTCCCCATCCAACTAGAACTCCTAGCAACTCAACTATGTATGTTCTTTAATGTCTCACATACAAAGACCTCTCATCGGTTGTGATAAATCATCAACCGTTACAATGGTATTCACTCTTCTATTTTAGCTCACAAATACAATAAATAGAGTGAATACAAAGGCACAAATGATCTCCTAACAGATCTGATACAACAAGGTAAGAGGTGCCAAAGGTTTGAGGAGTGCTCTTTATTTAGCAGCTTTTGTCTTTGAAGTTCATCAATTGAATCCCAAGTGGGTTTGCTTTGGAAGGCTTGGATTGATCTTCAATCAGCTGTTATTGAGCTTCCAAATCATGTATATATAGCCCCAAGTAATGATATATACGTTAGATACAAGAATATAACCGTTGGGACAGTTTTGGTAAGCTTTCAAACATTGCAACGGTCATATTCTGCTTCTGGGCTATTTTTGGAAGTCTGCTGGTCTGGTCAGCCAGTTGGTCTGGTCAGCTGGTCTGGTCATCCAGTTGGTCTGGTCAGCTGGACTGGTCATCCAGTTGGTCTGGTCAGCTGGACTGGTCATCCAGTTGGTCTGGTCAGCTGGTCTTGTCATCCAGTTGGTCTTGTCAGCTGGACTGGTCATCCAGTTGGTCTGGTCAGCTGGACTGGTCATCCAGTTGGTCTTGTCACCAGTTGGTCTGGTCAGCTGGACTGGTCATCCAGTTGGTCTGGTCAGCTGGACTGGTCATCCAGTTGGTCTGAGGTCTGCTGGTACCAGTTGGTCTGAGGTCTGCTGGTACCCTGCTGCCCAACATATGTTGTTCTGTTCTCTTGGTTATATCTTTTGATTCGTTGATTTCTGGGCAAAGTGATCTTCATAAAAGTTGTAGCCCTTTCTCTTAGCTTTCCACGGAATCAAGAATCGCTCGATTTCGAGTTCGTGTGAGAGAGTTATACTCGAAATACAAGGCGATGGTCCTGCTGTATGTTTGCTGGATGCAGCAGCACATGGTATGACTTGCAGAAGCTTTTTGGCCATCTTAACGTCCGGTTCAGTCTTTCACTTCCAAAGATGACTTGTAGATCTTTGTCTTAGCTTTCCAACCCATACTGAATCGTTCCGTTCCGATAAGCGAGCTATGAGATATGATCAATTTAGTCAGCAGCGCTCGGGCTCTACTGGATGCTGAATTCTCATTTCAGCAACCAAACTCAATGTCATTTCTTAGCAGATCATCAAGCTGTAAAATATCATCTATGAACTGCACACTTGATGAAATATGTTAGCAACACAAAAACAAGTTTTGTTAACATCAAAACTAAGATTATTCGGTTTTCCAAAACCCAACAACAAGGTTCCAGCCAAAAGGATAATCAGACTTTTGATGGAGAAAATGTTATGTCCTCCAGAGAACAGGATGAAGAAGAAGTTGGACCCAGAAACCCTGTTGCTACTGAAAAATGCATTACAAGACGAGATTTCACAACATGATGCTACCCTTGAAGAGCAAATTACTTTAGAGGCTATGAAAAAAAGATTCAAATGAACTACAATGAAGATCATCTGGGTTGGTGGGATAGGAATGAGCTCAGTGCTTCTTTGAAGTTGAAAGCCGGAAAAGAAAATGAGTTCGTAAGGTACAGACCGATCCACATGAACTAGAAAGATCGGAAGGAGATGCATATAATAATTAAGGAGCACCTTGACCTAAAGTTAATCTCAAGGTATTTCTCCATACAACAGCCTAGGATTTCTTATTCGAAACCATTGAGAAATTAAAAGATGAAAACCAAGATTGGTGATCAACTACAAAGGGGTCAACAAAATCTTGTAATTCGACAGATACTATAGCCCGAGTAGAGAACATTTGGTAAATTGTATCAAAAATGCTAAAGTATTTTTGAAGTTCATCTCCAAGTCTGGATTCTATCAGATAAGGATGGAGGAAGCTAGCAAAAGATTCACAACATTCTCCACACCACGAGGACACTATATTTGGAATGTCATGGCAATGGGATTGAAAAATGCTCTTTAGATATATCAGAGAAATGTGGATAATCTCTTCAATGATTATTTCAGTTCCATGTTCGTGTACATCGATGACACCCTCATCGCATCAAAAAACATGAAGGAACATCTTAAACACTTGGAAATCTTTTTCAGTGTTTGCTACAAGGAAGGGTTAGTGCTGTCCGAAAAGAATATAGTAATTACTACAAGACAAATCGAGTTTCTTGGAGTTGAATCGATGAATCTGGAACCATTCTTAAATGTCTTGAAGGATCTCAAGGATTTGAAGCAACTTCAAAGTTTTATTGGAGTTGTTAATTTTGCTGGAATGCTCATCAACAATCTAGCAATACACATAAAGGTGTTCAGTCCACCGCTCAAAAAATATGTTGAGTTTGAGTGGAATGAAGATCACCGACAAGCTGTTAAACAACTTAAAGAGGTTTGCAGGCAACTACCAAAGCTTACATTTCCAAACAACGAGGATGACCTGTTATTATATACAGATGCTAGTGATCATTGGTTGGCAGTAGTTCTCATGAATGCCACACGAGATGGATAAGTGCCATGCAAATACTCTAGCGGCCTATTCCAAGACAATGAAGTTATCAGATGACATATCAACGAAAAGGAATTCTTTGCAGTTTGAAATATTTCTTAATACTAGATGGAGGGACACGTTGCTAACAATACCATTAAGAGGCTGAGGCATCTCAATGAGAACCTGGAGATCCTTGATCGAGAATTTTGAGATTCTTTATCTCAATGCAGAAGTCGCATGATGGCTTCAACAAGCAGATCATGAATCAGTTTCCGGTCATATACGAGCTTGCTTTCATGCCCAAGAACGTTTGTTCGATGTCATGAAGGGGTCTTTCCTCCATGCCACATCTACAACGGTGCAAAATGAGTGTTTAGAGAGCGAGACTCATCTAACCCGGAGGCAAGAGATTCACATACCCCTGTCACAAGTGCTGCAGATGATGCATTCCTTGAGGATGTACACGTTGTGCGATTGTTGAAGGTCAAGTGAAACCGCTTGAACCTTCAAGTCAACCCAATACCTCTAGGGATAAAAGACGGAGAGTTGAACCTTAGGCCAATGACCGATAATTATAGGTGTCAAACGAACGGCGATTTAGTTTATTGTGCTATGCAGGAATATCAACACACTTGGGAGAACTAATAAACAGACGAGGTATCAACCCAGAAAAAATAATTGCTGATATCTCCGAAAAATATCCAAGGGTTTGGATGAAATCAGGGAGCCATCCAAACGATGTACATGAATGATATAATTTCATAGCTATGGCTTCGGTTTATATTGTTGCAACAGCTTTATCTGAAATCTCAAAACTATCCAAGTGGATCAGAGAAGCAGTTCACGAGACTTGGGCGAATAATCCATATTTGTCCAGAGGCGATATTTTAGAGTTGTATTTCATTGGCTCCTGAATCAGCAAAGAAAGGATTCATAGAAGCTTTTCATTTCATCAAGCTCAGATGGCAAGATGGAAACGCTTTGAAAAATATCAAAACAGCGTTACCAGATGACACACCAATATTAGTTGGGGCAATCGCGGAAGACGAAGTTTCAACCAGGCGAGAATGGGGAATTGGGTTTGTCTAACTGAAATGGACAAAGTCAAATACTCACTTAAGTTTTTCAGAATTTAGTCAGTGAGACATTCTTGCTGAATTACATGATAGGAACAACCACATGATTCCTGAGGAACTCTTCGAAACAAAAAGAAGGATTCTCTGGGAAAACAAGATTCCGACAAGTAAAGAAACTTATCAGAAATTCTGCAACATGGCGCATATTAGCCGATGAAAAGATCGGATCTGCCAGGCGTGCTCGAAGCAGAAAGAACCAGAATTCGGAAAGGCATCCGATCCAAACCCGACAGAGTAGAGGCGGGAAAAGACAAAAGACCTGCTGACAAGAGAGCGTGTTTTCCTAGAACTCGGGGACCACACATTCCAGTAATGTAAAGATTCACCGACAAAAGGAGACATGTGTACAATTAACGTTAGTGCGGTTGCTGTTGAACGCACTCAAAAGCAATAATGGTGCACTCGCGAGAAAAGTTAGGTACAAAAGGACAAAAGGTACCAGCACTCACGAGAAAGCTATGGCACACTCAGATAAAGATGTCAAACCACGTGAAAGTTAAAGCTCACTCACGGGCGCACTCAACATTAAACAAGATATGGAATCCGCATTTGAAATTCGGATTCATGCCTATATAAGGCCAATCACTAAGAAAGATGAGGACATCGACCATTCTCCTCTGTTTTCTTACAAATTAATCTTAGATTCTCCAAGCTGTAAAATAATCAACTTCCATAGCTTGGTAATTTTCTATATTTATAATATTTATCAGTAATATTTATGTTTGTAATATTTTAGTTCATGTATTTCGAGTCAAGCCTCATTATATGCGAGGCTAAACAAGTTCGTCACCTCCCAGAAGAAGATGTATTAATGTAATAGATATTATAAACATTTCCAAAATAAAAGAAATGTTGTTGCCCCTCTATTTCCAAGATCTTTTTAAATCTTTATATATCCGGTTATACTATACACCCTATATGAAATAAATTAGTGATGTGTTGTTTACTGTTGAAAGCCCCATTGCCGAACCATCGGTTGCGATCGTGTGGTTGTTGAGGAGCTATCATAAAACATGGTGGGATACGCGATATTAGTTTGGTCAAAAAAGTATATACCAGTTTATCAAAATTTTATTGTGACACAGAAGCATGATGGACATTGTGAAAACCCGGTTTCCCGACTAAGTCAAAAACTAAAGTTTTAGTAAACCAAAATACTCAAGGTTGTTTATTTAAATCAATAACTTAGTGTTTAGATAATATTGAATTGTATTAAGAGATAATATTGATTTGTATAAAAGATAATATTTAGTTTATATGATTTAATCTTGTAGAGTTTTAAAACAATAAAAAGTGCATAGATAATATTGGATTATAATATCAAGAGATAGTTTTATACTAGGACTCTTGATTAAACAAGTTAATAAATAGGTAAAGAGTCAATCAAATATCTCACAATTCACACAATTTTCGAAACCCACACTAGCACACACTAGAAGGTGTGAAATTTTCAGCAAGGAAAAGAGAGGAAATTCTTCGCGTTTTTGGCACCCAAAACCATTAACATGCAAGAATCGTTTCTGATATCAGTAAGTAGGTTTTTGTTAAATATTTCTTTCGTTTTTGAAAAACTATAATATGTTTTGAAACTTCAATCGATATGTGAATTATGTAAAAATTATGATGTTCGGATGACAATTATATTTTTTAAGCACTTTAAGTTTCGAAATCTGATTGGGGGGGAATTCCTTTATGGCACTGATGCGGTGGGATTATAACTGTTTACACGACCTGATACGGTGGTTAACCGTTGTTCTGGGAAGTCCAGACCCTTTATTCGTGGGTGATCCGATGTCATGACCTCATCCCTAGGAGGGTTAAGTCTAGAGACTGATATCAGTACCAAGAGGAAATTAGAGGATTTATTGTGCTTAACGTATACGAAAAATATTGCTGATATGATATGTTATGTTATGGCTCGATAGGAGCAATTATGATAAGTTATGGCTCGATGTGAGCAATTATGTTAAGATGCATTCATATCAGTTTATGTTCGATTATTATATATGTTTTGGAAAAATTATGAATATGTATTATATTGTCACATTGATTGGCCCCCACTTGCTGTGTGTTTTCCAAAACGCTCACCCTTACATCCACTCACCAGATAAAAGCGAATTCAAAATCGAAGACGAAGATCAAATCAGTTTTGGAGATAATGAATTAGATGATGTTATTCAAGATGCCGCTACCATTAATGAAGCTTCCACTGATATTTGTAAGAATTATTTATTTTTTTGGAATAATAGACTGGTTTTCGTAGATTTCTCTATTACGAGGCTTGTTGATTTTGAATTATATGTAGAATCAAAGACGGTGTTATCGACCTCGATCTCGGGGCGTGACAGACATGTTATAATTTTATTTGTTGAAAAAAGTTCATTAGTTAAAAAATGAAGTTTTGAGGTTTTTTGCAAAGGCCCATAAAATTAGGGAGTTCCATGCTATTTAGAAAAAAGGCTTTTATGACATTTGAGGTAGCAATAGAGCTAAAACAAAGGAGAAAAGGACAATATGGAGTTTAAACAAAAATTCTCTTACATAGGGAGTGAAGTTAAGGAAAACTTTGGGTGGAGAAATTTTAGGTGAGTTTGCCCTTATTAATATTTGATCATAAGATAATGAATTCGAAAAATAAAACCAAATATTATATCTGTGTTTCAACATGTTTTGTAATAGTATGAATTTATTAAAAATGACTTATATTATTTTCAGAGAATTAAAAATGCCTAACATTTACGTTCACGACTTAGTAAAACTTAATACGTGAATAAAACTTAATCATAAAGCGCCGCAGGCGCACTCAATGCACCAGATCACGATCGGATCATCAGTACGTGACTTAATAAAACTTAGTACGTAACTTAGTATAACTTATTGCGTCTTAAAGCGCTGCACAAACACTCAATGAACCAGTTCGTGATTGCAAGCAACCCAACAAATGACATATGGTGTCATGTCATGCCCCCGTTATCGGAACGCGCTAATGGCAATATATTTCAAAAAAAAAAAAAAACTAAATCCCCAAGTATAGAGTTTTATTCGTAAAACTAATATATTATCCATAAATTGAAATGTTTTGCTTACAACTGAAATTTTCACTGAACTATATCTATGCTGAAAAAACAAAAATCATAGAGAGCATATTGGGGAAAAAAAGTAGTGGATATCATTATTAGCAGTAATTGCGTCACGACGGAATGCCTTAGTCGGAATTCACCTATTCTGAAACTGAGTTTGTTCATACCCTTCGATCTCGCCTCATCTTTATCTGGAAAAAAGTTATGAATGGTGAATTGTGTAGAAGTCACTGATAAATGGAGGTTGATATTCTTTTAATACAATATATCTTTGCCGAATTTCATAATAGGACTTAATAGAACAGAAAATTTACAAACAAATGTAAAGAAAAATATTTATGTTCTTGTGGCCAACTGATATCAGTTTCTTGTTTTGATCCTCCTGGAGGTAAGAATCGAACATTACTTCACCCAATAGTGGCTATAACTCCACACCATCAAGGTCAAATATATAAAAACAGATAATGGATTACATTTTTATCATTTGGCCATAAATGTTTGGTGCAAAAACCATATATCATATTCGTAGAACTTTAGAGGTTCAAGTTTTAAAAATATAAAAATCTATATTGTTAGGATCGATTCCGGAGTTGGGTTGCCAATCCACACGCGAGTTCAACCAACTTGAGCTTCAATAGCTCGTGTTCTTGAAATAATTACACCGAGAGATTACATCGAGTTCGGTTTCAAAATCGAGCGGAAGACACTCGACATAACCCGCTCTATAACCCATTAACTATTGAAAGATATTTTAAAGGTATGCAAGAAAATATATAAAAATACTAAGGTAAATAAATGCAGTAAAGTAAATAACACAAGAATTTATTTCTGGAATTTCGAAGCACAAACGCTTCTACGTCTCCCCTTATTCAATCTCATGGAAGGATACACTAGAATATTTGATTTACACTTTCAGTTTATAACCTACTTAGGCTAATACCACACAGATAGCCTAAACTCCTAGCCCACACAGAAACACAAAGAGCATGTTCTTTAACGTCTCACAAGGAAAGACATCACCCAGTTGTAATAAATCACCAACTATTACAATGATATTCACTCTTCTATTTTAGCTCATAAATACAATGAATAGAGTGACTATAAATGCACAAATGATATAGTTCCAGATCTGATATAAGCTTGAAAGAGGTGACAAAAGGTTTGGGGAGTTGCTCTATTTGTTCTTTGAAATTCCCCAATTCAAGTGAGTTTGCTTTGGAAGGTTTGGATTGATCTTCAATCAGATATTATTGAGCTTCCAAATCATGTATACATAGGCCATTGCCTCTGATAAGCCGAATGGCCTTGTACGACTAATTTGTCTTGTGGCGCCCACTAATCCAATAACGCGTAGATAATGATATATACGTTAGATACAATAATATAGTTGTTGGGAGAGTTTTGGTAAGTTTCCCGAGCTTGCAACGTTCATATTATGCTTTCTGAGCTGTTTCTGGAAGTATGTTGTTTGTTCCAGGGTAGTCTACTGGTCGAGTCCGCTGCTCGGAGTCAGCTGGTCGACGTCTACTGATTGGCTATACTGCTCAAGGTCTACTGATCGACGTCTAATGATTGATCGAACTCTACTGCTCGAAGTCCGCTTGCTCAAGATCTGCTGCCAACCTTGCTGTACAGAGTCTGTTGTTCTGTTCTCTTGGTTATGGCTCTTGATTCGTTGATTTTTGGGCAAAGTGATCAACATGAAAGTTGTAGCGCTTTCTCTTAGCTTTTCATGGAACCAAGAATCAATCGTATGAGAGAGTTATGCTCGAAATACAAGGCGATGCTCATGCTGTAAGTTTGCTGATTGTATCTGCACATGGCGTGATTTGCAGAAGCTTTTTGGCCATCTTAACGTCCGATTCAGTCTCCAACTTATTAAGATGATTTGTAGATCTTCATCTTATCTTATCTTTCCAAACCATACTTAATCGTTCCGTTTCGATAAGCGAGCTGAGAGTTATGATCAATATACCACAGCTGCTCCAATTTGTCTGCTGTTGTTTCAGCTTTGCACTAGCAAGCTCTTGCAGACATGTTTTCGTCATGTAAACATTTGAATCAGGTCTGCTGCCTGAAATATGGCTTGTAGTAAATTGAGTTGGCTATCCAAAAACTTTGAAAACACATCGTTTTGATGTCCGAACTATGAGATATGATCGATTTAATCATCTGCGCTCGAGGTCTACTGGATGTTGAAATCACATTTCAGCAACCAAACTCAAAAATATTTCTTAGCACATCATCAAGCTTTGAAATATAATCTATGAGCTGCACACTTGATTAAACATATTAGCAATACGATAACAAGTTTTGTTAACATCAAAAATAAGATTATTCTGGTTTCCGAAACCCAACATATATATTTCAATTTAGTATATAATACACAATTTTAAAGTAGTAAGCCACAACATGTTACTAGAAACCAGAGGCGGCTCAAATTTTTTGAAGGCCCTAGGCAAGTTATAAAAATAAAGGTCTTTGCTGAAACAAAAAAAAATGTAGTGCATATTAAACTAAAAACTTACTTCTTGCAATTTTTATGCAAAATTAACACATTTAACGATCTTGAGACATAATTGTTCTAATAATTTTTTTTAAAATTTTTAGTTTTGAAAAACTTGTTTCTATATATTCATTTGTAATTGGTATAGTACGTAATATTACATATGGTATAAAACAATTGGGAAAGCAATCAAGTTCTTTTATTAAATTTATCATTACAACATCTTTTAAGACTGTTAATTTCAATAAATTTAAGCCATCAATATCAAAAGACACCATTTTTAAAAAAACTTTCAAAATCAAGACATTGTTTTTCCAAATCACAATCAATATAAGAATTTAATCTGTCGAGACCAAATATATCATCATATTTTGAAAACAATTCAATACAAGGGATGTACTTTTTGTTTTAGGGTGGGAGAGAGACGGGGAACGACGTGATTCAATATATTTACTTATTACAATTAAATATAGAGATGTTTTTTTAAAAAAAATCATATTTGAAAACAATTCAATACAAGGGATGTACTTTTTGTTTTAGGGTGGGAGAGAGACAGGGAACGACGTGATTCAATATATTTACTTATTACAATTAAATATAGAGATGTTTTTTTTTAAATTTTAACTTTATAATTAATAAACTTATGTGCTAGAAATTGAGGGTCTTATTACAATTTGGGGCATAAAATAAACATTTCACTTGCTATGGGATTAAGCCGCCCATGTTTGCCTTACCCGAAACCTTGTAAAGTAAAATATTCAGAGTTTAGCTTTCAAATGGAGATAAGGTCAGGTACATATAAGGGTGAATATTTCAAGCATTAATCCAGATCTTTAGTAAGGTCTTGATTCCGGGACGGAGCCGTATGACGCGAGAGTATCACGTACGGTTTCTTTGAGAAGGGTGTGATACCACCACATATCAGGCCCGACGAGCGGTCCAGAATTATGATCCATTATTGCAGATATGATTGTAAGATTTCAGATCACAATGTTGAGCAACAAATTTTTTTGTCCGAGCAGAACGTCCCGAAGTGGAAATCCTGATAACAAAACGGTTAGATGGGCGCCGAGGTGGTGTTCGACGTGGCCACTCCGACGATCAAGTCAGTGCTCAAAAAACAAATGGATTGAGATCAAACAAATTTAATGGATTCCACGTTATAGTATACGAAGAACCTGGTGTGTATGTAGAGTATTTTTTTGGGAGCAATCGAATTCTCCTTTCCTGCTGCAGAGCATGGGTGTTTGTAGGGGCATTTTCCTGAATAATGGCCCAATCTCAAACAACAACCTGTGCATGTCTTTCCGTAAATGTTATCCAGCATTAACTGAATCTGCCCGTGATCTACCCTCGATGTGCGTCTGTTTTGCCGTAATTGTTGCCTAACACTAATGCACACATGAGTTCTTCGCGGGGCATTTATACTTGCTACATCATGGCTTTGACCGAGTGCTATATTGTGTCCATGATTTACGCACGAACGATTCGTGTGCTGAGGTGGCCTGAGATAAGGTGCTATTTTTCCACCTCAGTCATGAAATGTTTAATCAGTCCACAAACATTGGACATGGTGATTTTATCTCAGATGATAAGAGTCTCAATCACATCAACTGACATAACCTAGTAATTTACAAGATGGGATTCATCATTGAATAAGCTTCCATTACATGTCTAATTACTGTCATTATACCCTCGTAATAATGTTTCAGGTTCCTGTAAAGGTAAGAAAGAAGGATAAAGTTAACTTTACCCAAGAAATCCTTCTCTGATCATTAAGATAGATAATTGGAATAGATAATTTTGTACGTCCTCCCAGAACTACAAAAAATACGCTAAAAAACTACTAAGATAATAATTTGAACAACTTGGCCATAGTAATTGCCCTGTGCCCATGTCAATTCGGAAGGTAGTTGGATGCATATGATATATTCCAAAGTTCATTTACTACAATACACCTTACAATATTGACAATTGTACTCTTACCAATATCCAATTACCGTAACACTCATAATAATTTTATTAACTTCCAAAAACAAATTAAAAAAAATTTAGTGTACAAGACCGTTAATTAGAGAAAAAACCGATCGTACAAGCACATAGCACGTGCACAGAAAACTAATAAAAGTTATATCACAAAAAAAACCTGGTTTAAATTTCATGTGGTTGCTACATTTGCTGTTTCTAATTAATTAGTTAGGCCCAGTTAGTTAAAAAATTAATTCAATGTTTTTTCTTTGTGTGATCCATAATTGCACATTTAATATTGATTGTCTATAACTATTATAATGCATAAGACACTTATACGGACAAATGATTCGTCCAACTTGAGATCAAAGTTCATTTACCACAATACCCCTTACAATATTCACAATTATACTATTATAAATATTCAATTACGATAATACCTCTCAGAATTTGATTAACTTCCAAAAACAAAAACAAAAACTTATTGTACAAGACCGTTAATTTAACAAAAAATCGATTGTATATGCATGATGTAAACACTAGTATAAATTATGCCCCAAAAAAAACCAGGTTAAATTAATGTGGTTCTACATTTGCTCTGTCTTTAATTAATTAGGCTGAGATAGTTAACAAATTAATTCAATTGTTTTTCTTTGTGTGATCCATAATTGCACATTTAATGTTGCTTGTCTATAAGTAATATATTGCTTAAGATCCTTAGATCGACAAATGGTCCGTCCAACTTGAGACCAAAGTTCATTTATCACAATACCCCTTACAATATTGACAATTATATTCTTACCAATATCCAATTACCGTAATACCCCTCAGAATTTGATTAACTTTCAGAAACAAATTAAAAATAACTTACTGTATAAGACCGTTAATTTAATAAAAAAACCGATAGTACAAGCACACATCGCGTATACGGGAACACTAATGACATTTATACCACACAAAAATCTGGTTTAAATTTCATGTGGTTGCTGCATTTGTTGTCTGTAGTAATTAATTTGACTCAGATAGTTAACCAATTAAGTCAATATTTTTTCTTTGTCTGATCCATAATTGCACATTTAATATTGTTTATCTATAACTTAACTATTATAATGCCTAAAAACTTAGAGCGATAAATGGTCGATCCAACTTGAGACCAAAGTTTATTTATCACAATACTCCTTACAATATTGACAATTATACTTTATCTGATCCATATTGCACATTTAATATTGTTTGTCTATAACTTAACTATTATAATGCCTAAGAACTTAGACCGATAAATGGTCGATCCAACTTAAAACCGAAGTTTATTTATCACAGTACTCCTTACAATATTGACAATTAAACTTTTACCAATATCCAATTGCCGTAATGCCCATTCCAAAAACAAATTAAAAAAAACTTAACATATAGGATGTTAATTTGTACAAGCACGCAGCGTGTGCACGAGAACACTAGTATAAACTGTCACAAAAAAATCTGGTTTAAATTTCATGTGGTTGCTGTCTGTGTTTAATTAATTAGTTAACAAATTAATTCAATGTTTTTTTCTTTTGTTTGATCCATAATTGCACATTTAATATTGCTTGTTCCACTCGACTACTTATATTAATATATTTTGAAAAGGAATTGTTTCTTTCAATCACCAACCGGCTCAGTTCACCTACCAAACCAAAAACTCAGCACCCCTCTATTTTGCCCACCAAACCCTCTTTTATACTTTCCTCGATAAATTAATTAAAATTGATAAATAATTGACTATTAAGAATTAGATTTTCCATAATTTTTTCTATCTTTGGAAATTGTTTCTTCTCATCTTAAATGAGGTCAGTTCATTTTAAGGTGAATATATTTAATTTGCACAATTGCACTTCAAATTCATATGATATAAAGTTAAAAAAGAGAGTGGAATTGCTTTTGATTTTATTTTTTTTTTTTTTTGTTGTGAGAAAAGATGTCTTCTCATAATCAACCTAAAATTATAAAAACGGTCTAATGGAATAGATTTGTAATGTCTGTGTAATGACATTTTTTAAATATTTTCTTTTGATTTTGGGATATTATTCTTTTTTGGGTATTGCTTGTTGTTTTTTAGATGTTTTATTGTTTTGTTTTTATGTTGAAAATTTGGTTTTATTTGATTTTTCAAGTTTGACATTTAATGTCTGTGTAATGACATTTTTTTTATTATGAAGAACTCGAAATTATAACAAATACATGATATATATATATATATATTACAAAAAATAAAATATATATCAACACGTCAAACCGATCGAATTTGTAATCAGTAAGGACAACGATTTCATATCCGGTCCGATTTTGAAAACATTGCTCGAGAAACACTATAATAAATACTTTATTTATGTTACATTATGACGTCAAATACAAAATATATAAATATGAGAAAATTATATTGCCAAATCACTAAATATGAATAAGCATCCCCACTAAATGCTACTCACCAACTTTTAGAACAAAAATAGAATATTGTTTTGAGGTCCCCATACCCTACAAAATTGCATAATTGCTTAATTAGGTGTTGACTACTTCAATTAAGGAGCTGTCATAAGTCTTTTGTGAGTTAAGAAGAACACTTTGACGATACTCTATTTTTTTGTTTGGCCCTAACATAGATGAAGCCATACCAAATTATCTAAGGGCCAATTTGGATTGAAAAATTTGAAACCAAAGACTTCAAATACATGTTTTTAAATTTATTCAATTGTTTGGATGAATTTATGTTGAGTGGATTTTGAAATCCACCACTTTCTTAATATATGTAGAATAGTAATTATGATGGATTTGAAATACGTTCAATATATGTGTCATTTTCAATCCATTATTCAAATCCTTCCCCAAATTAAATCTCTTCCTCCAAATCAAATCACTCAATTCAACACAACCTAATAAAATGGAAATTGGGGTTGGCTACGTTTTTACATGAATTTGAGGTGGTTAGAACTAACGGACTATATCGTATACCTGAATTTATGAGGTGATGATGTATCATAATTTTCAGGAACAACTTTTACTCAAAATATGAAATTTGACACCAATGTGCTCAGAAAGAAAAGTCAGATGTGTGTTGTAAAGATTTTTCGGCAAAACCCTTCTGACGCCAAAAATAGGTTGTTTTGTTTCCAAATGGATTAGAATGTAGGAGAAAATAAAACATATAGAATGAAAAAAACGATAGTCTATGCCTTAAAAATAAGAATTGAACATGAATTTATATTTTTATGTACCGTCTGGTTTGAATGGTGAAATAAATTATGTAAAGATTAAAAATTATGAAATGATTGCAAAAATAATGTGTGATAAGTTATATGTTTGGTTTGAGGATAAGATGGTTGATAAAATTTATTGTTTGGTATAATGTATAAAATGCCCTTAGTATTATAAAAAAAATAAATTATTATATATTATATATTATTATTATTATTATATATTATTATTATTATATTGTAATATAATAATAATAATTATTATACATTATTAATAATACATAATAATCATATAAAATAATAATTATAAAATAGTATTAATAAATATAATAATAATATATATAATAATAAAATATGATAATAATAATAATTAAAATATAATAATAATATATATAATAATAATACATCTTAATATTAATAAAATAATAATAATACTATATAATTATTATGATTATAAAATAATAATAATAAATAATAATAATATATAATAAATATATAACAAAAATAATAATAAATATATATGTTGGAACCGAAGAGGGGGTGATGAGGTTCCTTGGCTACTTTAGCTTTTTAAAATGAGTTTGCAAAAATAATGAGTTTGCGCTGTGGAAGACTTAAGTCAATCGATAAATAAATAAAATGAATAAGTAAATAAATGTGTAAATAAAGCGATAAAAGACAAGAGAATTTGTTATAGAAGTTCGGCGATGAATCGCCTACGTCTCCTCTTCCCGGCTAGATAACTTCCAACCGAGGTTCCACTAAGACGAATGATCTTGACTTTGAGGGCTCCAAGTTAGCCACAATACAACTCTTCCCGAGTACACAAAGCTCTTCACGAGCGCCACTCTCTTCACGAGTCTTCTTGGCCTTAAGGGCTCCAAGGATAGCCACACACGACTCTTCCCGAGTTACCAATACTCTTCACGAGTCTTCTTGGCCTTAAGGGCTCCAAGGATAGCCACAACACATGCACCAACTTTACTTGTTGATGACTTTACAATTTCCAACGTGCGTCGGTGTTGGAGGACCTTACAAATAAATCAACAACACCTTCACGGTGTAACAACACGAAGAAACCAAGACTCTCACAAAAGAAAATAATCACAAACTCCAATACAACACAAATGTATGGAGATTGCAATGCTATATGAAATTTGAATAAGCAAAGCTTTGTTGAAGTTTGTAGACTTGTTTCTTATCTTCAAAATGCTCCAAAGCATCCATATTTATAGTGTAGGAAGCCCCCAAGGCTCCTACTAGCCGTTGCTACACTCAAGGCATGAATCACTCCTCGATCGCCTCGGGCGATCACCATCGCCGCGCCCCTACGGTCACCATAATGCACGCATCGCCTCAAGCGATGTATGGATCGCCTCAGGCCATCAATCCCATAAATTAATGTCGTAGCCTCAGCAGCTCAAAATCTTCCATTGCCTCAGGCGAAGCATCGATCGCCTCAAGTGTTCAGGCCATCGCCTCGGGCGAACTCCCCCTGCGTGCCAGCCACGGCGTCGCCTCTATCGATGTGCGTGGCGATCCTGCTCCTGGCTGCCATCGCCTGGGGCGATCTAGACCAGAATTTGCACACTTGATTTTCTTCAATCAATTCATTTTCCAACCAATAAATCTGCACACTAAGTAGACATATTAGTATAACAAACATAAGTTTTGTTGATCATCAAAACTCAAAAATAATCCGGGGATAAATTAAGCATTAAACTCAACCATGCGTTTAAGGCTCAACAATCTCCCCCTTTTTGATGATCACAAAACTTGATAAACTTGAATATGTAATATGCATGAAATGTGAGTAAACATGATTCCCCGTTAACAATTGCATAGCACATACAAGATTACCAAGTAAAGCATAAAGCAAACAACTCTCCCCCTTAAACCATGCATACAAAAAGCTCTCCCCCTCAAACTATGCATGAAAAAACTTCAATTTTATCACAAAATTCTCCCCCTTTTTGTGATAATCAAAAAGTACAAAATTCAAATAATCAAAGCATAAGTATATATTGACACATAATCATATTTTAACAATTTACACATGTTCCTCATCAAGCATGTAATTGTCATAACAAGCATAAGATTAAATCATTGTGAGGAAAAACAAAATGCGTTTAAGGCAATCAACAATGAAAACTAAATATTGCAAAGTGTGCATATGTTCTACAAGAGTTCATGCACTTATGCCCAATAAACATTAAAAATCTCAAAGCATCATTTGATAAATTTATAAAGGTCATGATAGCATTATATCAAAGATAGAGCATCTAAACACTTATAGCACGCTTAATCACATAATTTCATGTTTTCACATAGCGTATTCAAATTTGAATTCAAGATGTATCAAGATACTTACTATACAAGGATAAGCATATATCATGCATCAAAATAATTTATATGTACATATGCTAAGGGGTAATGCATTTTACTACCAATAAATATTGAGCTTCATTATTTATTGGTCACAATTAATTTGTGCCAATGAATTTTGATATGCTCTTTTTAAATGCACAAAATAATTTACTTTTTAATGACAAGAGTGCGTTCGTGTCATTGGTCCTATGCATCGCGCTTCCTCTATGGTAGTGCATAAGATGGTTTCCTCCCTTGAGGTGCTTGTGCCTTCATCCTCCATCCCTTTGTTGTCCCTACAAAACAAATTAACAATAGGAGGATCTTTGGTACCCATTTGATTTTTGGGTCCTTGTGGGTTAGCTTTCATCAATGCCTTTGGAATCCATTTCCACCTTATGTTAGGTTGGTATTGAATTTTAGCAAACCTACATTTATTTTTAGTATGACCATCTTTGCAACAATAAGTGCAAGTAAGAGAATTATACTTAGCTTTAGCCAACAAGCTTAAAAAAGTTTTAGTTTTGCTTGAAAAGTCTAGTCCGGCTTTATCGAAGCTACAACGTTACAAGCCAAGCAATTCATTCATCTTTAAACTACTATCACTAAATTTGCAAAAAGATTTCTTCAAAGAATTTAATCCATTTTTCAATAAATTATTTTCTTCATCTTTCTTGGTTACCTCAAGTTTGAGTAATTTGTTACTCATCTTGGTTTTGCCAAGAATATCAATAAGCTCATGATAAGAATCTAGTAATTCATCAAATGATGGTACCTCATCATCGCTTTCATATTCTTCGTCATTTGCGTCATTTTTGGCCATGAGACAAAGGTTAATTCCTTCTTCATCGGAGTCGCTATCACTCCATGTGGCTATAAGGGCTTTCTTCTTCTCTTTGCCTTCATTTTTCTTCCTAGGACATTTATTAGCATAATGACATTTATCTTGACAATTATAATAAGTTACCTCTTGTTTTGAATCATGTTTGGTAGCACCGGTGGCCTTTGGCTTGTTGTGTTTGTTGAAGAATTTCTTGAACTTTCTAGTGAACAAGATCATCTCTTCATCATCATCGGATTGATCTTTCCTCCCGACCAAGGCTATTCCCTTTCTTATGGATCTCTCATCCTCCTTTATTCCATTCCCTGTTGACACTTCAAGCTCATGGGTCACCAATGTGCCATGAAGTTCATCAAGGTCATAAGATGCACTTTTTCCTTTGTTGGATTCAATGATGCGTCCTCTTTGCATCACATTCCTTTGGCAAGGCTCTTAGTGCTCTTCTCCATATTTGCTTTGGAGGATACGTCTCTCCAAGTTGGGCAAGCTCGTTTATGATTTGGGTGAGCCTTCTAAACATCGAATCAACCTCTTCTCCGGGCTCCATCTCAAATGTCTCATATTTGAGTTACAATAAATCTATCTTTGTCTCCTTCACTTGATTGGTGCCCTCATGACAAATTTACAATTTGTCCCAAATTTCCTTTGCGGTTGAGCACATCGAGATCCGATTATACTCCTTCATATCTAAAGCACAATGCAAAATATTAATAGCTTTAGCATTTTGAGATATTAAAATCATATCCGCTCTTGTAAAATCGTCCATTTCTTTGGGAATACTTATTCCACCAACTTCCTTTAAAGGAATATGAGGACCTTTTACAATTATCTTCCATAGGTCATAATCTACGGATTGGATGTATAGAGAAATTCTATTTTTTCAATATCCGTAGTTATCACCCGTGAAGAGCGGCGGTCGATTGGTCGATTGACCTTGAGCAAACTCATTTGCTAGATTAGCCATAGAAATTTTTTTGATATAAAACAAAAATCAAATGGCTCTGATACCACTTGTTGCAATCGAAGAGGGGGGGTGAATGAGGTTCCTTGGCTACTTTAGCTTTTTAAAATGAGTTTGCAAAAATAATGAGTTTGCGCTGCGGAAGACTTAAGTCAATCGATAAATAAATAAATGCGTAAATAATAAAGCAATAAAAGACAAGAGAATTTGTTATAGGAGTTCGGCGATGAATCGCCTACGTCTCCTCTTCCCGGCTAGATAACTTCCAACCGAGGTTCCACTAGAACTAATGATCTTGGCCTTGAGGGCTCCAAGTTAGCCACATACAACTCTTCCCGAGTACACAAAGCTCTTCACGAGCACCACACTCTTCATGAGTCTTCTTGGCCTTAAGGGATCCAAGGATAGCCACACACAACTCTTCCCGAGTTACCAACATTCTTCACGAGTCTTCTTGGCCTTAAGGGCTCCAAGGATAGCCACAACGCATGCACCAACTTTACTTGTTGATGACTTTACAATTTCCAACTTGCGTCGGTGTTGGATGACCTTACAAATAAATCAACAACACCTTCATTGTGTAACAACACGAAGAAACCAAGACTCTCACAAAAGGAAAGAATCACAAACTCCAATACAACAAAAATGTATGGAGATTGCAATGCTATATGAAATTTGAATAAGCAAAGCTTTGTGGAAGTTTGTAGGCTTGTTTCTTATCTTCAAAATGCTCCAAAGCATCCATATTTATAGTGTAGGAAGTCCCCAAGGCTCCTACTAGCCGTTGCTACACTCAAGGCTTGAATCACTCCTTGATCACCTCGGACATGCCTCGGGCGATCAACATCGCCGCGCCCCAACGGTCACCATAATGCACGCATCGCCTCAGGCGATGTAGGGATAGCCTCAGGCGATCAATCCCATAAATTAATTCCGTAGCCTCAGCTGCTCAAAATCTTCCATCGCCTCAGGCGAAGCATCGATCGCCTCAGGTGTTCAGGCCATCGCCTCGAGCAAACTCCCCCTGCGCGTGAGCCTCGGCGTAGCCTCTGTCGATGTGCGTGGCGATGCTGCTCCTGGCTGCCATCGCCTGGGTGATCCAGACCAGAATTTGCACACTTGATTTTCTTCAATCAATTCACTTTCCAACCAATAAATTTGCACACTAAGTAGACATATTAGTATAACAAACACAAGTTTTGTTGATCATCAAAACTCAAAAATAATCCGAGGATAAATTAAGCATTAAACTCAACCATGCGTTTAAGGCTCAACAATATAGTATATAAATATATAAATAATTATTTTTATTGTAAAATAATAATAATATATATGTTTGTGTCTATATATACATATATAATAATAATAAAATATATATATATATATAAAAGGATATATAACAATAACATTAGTAATATATTTATTAGAATAATAATATATCTATATATTAATAATAATAATTATAATAATAATAAAAAATATATATATTATAATAATCATATAATAATAATAATAATAATATATAATAAATACAACAAAAATTGTAATAAAAATAATATATATATAATAATTATTTTTATTATAAAATAGTATTAATATAAATAATATATGTGTGTATATATACATACATATATATATAATATATATAAAAATATGTGCATATATATAATAACAATAAAAGTATATATATAATAATATATATAAAAATAATAATCTTTATATAATAATAATAATCTATATTATATATTATTATTATTTTATAATAATAATAATAATAATAATAATCAATTAAGAATATATATACACAGATATGTATATATAATAATAATAATAATAATAGTAATAATAATAATATAAAACAACATAAATACAGTATATAATAATAAAGTTGTAGAAAATAAGTTATAATTTTTGGCAGGAATTTCAGATTTTGAAATAGTAAAAAAAGGTTGGTGGGATATATATGTCATTTTGTTGAAAAGTGAGATTAGAATGTGATCAATATGATGAGATAATTTTTTTTAACACTCAAACCAAACATAAGATTAATTTTTAATCCAAAGATTATTAAACACATCCCCCAAACCAACACATCCTTAGGGTGTGTTGGTTTGTGTGATATGATTTATTTATCTTAGGAGTAATTTTTTGTCCCATGTTTCGCTTGTTTATTTTAAAAAATTATTCCATCATATTTATTCTATTTTAATCACACTTTGTAACAAAAATGACATATATACTCTTTCTCACATTTTTTTACTATTTCAAAATTTGAAATTTCCGCAAAATATTTCAACTTATTTCACATAACATTATACCAAAAATTTGAACTTCCTTCCGAAATTTGACATTCAAATTTTTTTAAGGTATTTACTCACTACACCATACAATAAAATTAATCCACCATTTTAAAATCATATCAAACATCATATAACTTATCACACTATATTATTTACCATCATCTCAGGGTTTTAATCATTATATTACTTATCACATCACTTACTCCAAACAATACCTTATAATTCGCAGGTCGTTGTCCATCGCTAAACTTTCCCATCACTCCATAAATTGGATCGATTCACTGTTGAACTGCTTCAATATAATGATTTCAGTATCATGTCACCATTCCTTGTCATAATGACATAGTCACATCACCGTTTCTTTTAGATCGAGAATATTTGTTTTAATTTATCGGTTATGAAGAGGAAAATTCTTGGGTGCACCGGGTGCACACAAAGACCAAGACACATACATAATGTATGTATATGTATGTATAGATGTGTATGTGTGTTGGTCTTTGGAGCAAGTAGTGCACCAAAGAATTTCCTTGACGAAGATATCGGGCTTAAATGAACTCAAATCAATGACTCATTCGACTACTTCATGTCAACTCATGCTCGTATCACCCGCTTTTACATATAATCGTAAACCATCGCACATTCATATGGCCATAATCATAGGATATCTCATATTGCTTGTTTTTAGGTCATTTCGGGCTTAATTATAGTTGAGATTAGATCATGTCATCTGAACTGTCCGTCATGTTTAGACCAGGTCAAGATCTTATGAGCTCGGGACCATATTAGCTCGGACCTCTGTCTTGACCTTTCTTAACCCGATCTAGCTTACATGATCCAATCTTTAATTGATGTAACAATCACCATAGCTTATTAAGAGGGATGAAGTTATATAAAAAATATTTTTATTTTAGCACATTAAATGTGGGAATTCAAAAATGGTTTCCATCTCATTAATAAGTCATTTGGTAATTCATCGGGAATTGAGGTCTTGTAAATATAAGTGTAATGGGACACTTACGATCCGAGCATTAGTTTTCTTTTTGTTTATAAACTTCTTTACTAACCCACACAATCCCACCATCGTGCGGTTAGTTATAACGTGTGAGGGTCATCCTAATTATGTGATTAATTATCACACAATGATAATTATAACGTAAACAGCGGAAGATTTGTTTAACATTTATTAACATGAGATCCTAAAAAATTCGGCATGAAGATGTTCAGTACGGAGAGTTTGAAGTACCAACTTCAAATGTTCAACATGCTCTTCTTTGGATTCTGAATATACAAGAATATCATCAATAAATATGATAACAAATCGATCCAAATATGACCAAGAATTCATAATGACCATACCTAGTACGAAAAGCAGTTTTAGGTACATCTTCCTCTCGAACACGTACCTGAAGATATCCAGAACGAAGATCAATTAATATCAGATAATTCAAACACATATGCATAGGTTTATTCGTGCCTATTCCAGTGTACACAAGACTCAAGAGCATTCCCAATTATGCATACCATAAGCGATACCCATAATATACAATTTATTCAAGAAAACTCAAAATCATTAAGCAGTTCGTTGTTAGTAGGTCTCGGAGTACATACGCTTTCCCTACCTCATGCTGCCACATATAAAAGTTTATCCACAATAGTATTAATATCGTGAGCAATATCAATACTACACAAATCAACATATTCACATATCAATCTCATGCAACATCAAACCAAGCCAAGCCAAGCCAAGTAAAAGCAAATAAGTCAAATAGTTCATCAAATCATATACCAAATGATACATATACTTGTCTTATGTTGGAAGATGATGTAGATCACCTTTATTCTGGGAAGAAATTGGTGAAAAACAATTGACTGGACCTGATATGATACAAGAAATGAATGATAAGGTTCAGTTATAGACACTGTATGATATTTGTGTTCGAGGAATCAATGGGTAAACGATATTGATGGAATACAAGAAGTGAAAAATAAGATTCAGTGGATGCTAGAATGAGGGAACGCTGCTCAGACATATTGAGTTAGTTATCAGAACAAGTGTGACGCTTCTGAAAATGTCAACATGGTGATCTAATCATTTTAAAATATTTCTCATGTTAAAGGTATGTTGAGTTTTGCAAGATTTTATGTGTATTGTTTGTAATGTGTTTCGTACCTCAATATCGAGGAAATAGGAACATAATTTGATAGGCTTCAACCTGATGAGTTTGAATTTAATTATTCAATGAGTACTGCTTATCATCCCTAGACTGATGGTCAAACTGAGCGTACTATCCAAAGTCTTGAAGATATGTTATGTGCTGTGGTGATGGATTTTAATGTTGGTTTGTGTTGATGGATATGAAACTGATGGTATAGATATATATTTTGAGTATCTGTATATTAGTATATGTGGTATGTTCCTCATACGATGAGATCGTGTCGAAATTTTTAGGGTCACATGTTAATAAATGTTAAATAAACCTTCCGATGTTTACGCTATAATTATCATCGTGTAATAATTAATCCCATAATTATGATTGAGCCCTCACATAACGTGTGATTAGTTGGTGCATTTGTGGTGATATTTGTAACTTTATGTTGTTGGCTTGAGCTTTCTTTGTAATGATCTTATATATTATTGAGTTATCTATACCTATATATAAAGTGTGAGTGACTTAGAGTAACTACATTTGGCCTCTCATTCCATAGCAAATGTTTTTTCCCCAAAATACCCATTTTTCATTATATTACTATTTTTAAAATTAAACATATCATAATAGGTTATAATTTCAATCATGAACTTGAAATAAAAAAATATTCCAAGTTTATGATATTTCAAAAAAAATTTACTATATATAAAATTATAATTCATTTTATGTGCATGCATTGTAACTCTTCAAGAAAATAATATTGGAAACTGAGTTTAATTTTTTAACATTTACTAAATAATCTAATATAGCATATTATTCATCTATATATATTTAAAAGTAAAATATATATAAAAAAAGGAACACAATTATGATTTAAAAATGGGAAAAAGAAAAAAAAAAATTAAACTTCACAGCTGGAGGAGGGATTCCATGGTGTCATATCCATGGGATAGCTGCCCAAAACCCTCAAAAAAGAGGTGAATTCCTGCACCTCCGCCAAGGCATTCTGCGCCCTCACCTCGGCCAACGAGGCCTCGAAATCTATGTAGAACATATACTCAAAATGCTTCGCCGTGCCGACGTTTGCGTCGTCGACCAGCCGGATCGGGCGGTTGCGATGCGGTCGTGATTCTATCTTCGTCAAGCTTATGTTCCTGAAAGCAAAAGCCGACAGCACCTTGAACAGCACGCTGGTGCCCTTGTCGTGTGCGAACACGATGCTGGTCTTGAATGGTCTATCTGTTCGAGGAATGATTGGTTCTCGTGCCAGCATAACGAATCTTGTCACGTTGCTGCAGTCGTCTTGGATTCCATCGGCTAATATTTGCATCCCGTAGAGGTCGGCTGCGCGTGCGGAGGCGATTGCGGCTGTGTCTCGTAAGTTGTTCATTGCGATGTATTCTGCTGCTCCGGCGGTGTCGTCGACTGCTTCTCGGGCGACGTTTAGGCCCATTTTGGTTAGAGTGTGTTCGCACTGGGACAGAGCTTGTGGGTGGCTGATGACGCGTGTGAGGTATTCTTTGCGGATGCCGGGAAGAGCCAAGAGACAGTGGTGGACGGGGAGCTGGACTTCGCCGACTATGTGGAGGCGGTGGCGTAGGAGGAGGTCGTAATTACGGTGGATAGAGCCGCCGAGGGAGTTTTCCACCGGTAGCACCGCTCTATCGGCGATCCAGAGCTCAACGGCTTGGAAGGCGACTTCAAACTGGTCGCAGGGGATGGCTTCGCAGTTGGGATAAGCTTTCCCGGCTGCTGCTTCGCTGTAAGCTCCCGGGACGCCTTGATAGGCTACGCGGAGCTGGGATCCGTGCATTGGCGATGGAGAGAAATCGGCGATGCTCAGAGGCTTGGGAAGTAAAACAGGTGCCTTGGAATCCGACGCAGGCACAAGCTCGAGGGTGGGATGGCCGTTAACAGCGGATTTCCCATCCGCCCCACTGACGCGCTTCTCACCGTCTTGCTGTAGGGACACAACTTTGCTGGCGAGAATGGAACAGGAACTCTGCCACTCGTGGCGCCTACCCACGTGCCCGGCGACGCCGTTGTTGAAGCCACCGATGGTTTGTGGGTTGGAGGCGGGGGCGGCGCTGGAGTTGGGGTTGGGTGGATTGACACTGGCTGCGTCAAACCGGGACACACATTGGATGGAAAGTCCGGCCGGAGCAACCCTGTGGTGGGTCGGTACATGACACGGCGACACCGCCGTGTAAACCAAAAAGTTGATATCTGCAGAATAAGGACTAAAAACTTGCATCGTATCGACAAATTTCGAAGAAAACCAAAACAAATGTGGCTCAGAAGAATGAACAAGAAAAAGGGGAGAAATTATTTAATATTAAAGATAATAATATAATTAGCTTGGAGTTGTGTATAAACACGGAACGTTCAAGCTGAGAAAGAAAAGGAAAAAATGGGGTTTATATTGGGAGTGGGTGTAGTAGTTGGTATCCCACACCTACCACTCTCTTTCATTTTGTTCGATGAAATATTTATATTGTTATCGGAAATATTGGTATGCACCTGATTTGGATCTCGTTTATATAATAACTTAATATTAAAATAGATAATTTCTTTAATAAAATAATAATAAATATCATACGTACCATTTTAGAACAATCATATTGAGTTGTTCATAGATAAAATTCATATCGGATCTCTACAAGCATTTTCCAAACCTTTTTGTGAAAAAGTTGTTGAACAAACAAAAATTTTACCCAAAAAAGTGGAATGGTAAATAACAAGGAACATATTCTATTGTTTCAATTTTTGGTTTAAAAACATTTTATTCATATCAATTTTCAAGTGTTTCGTACGCAGTCAAACGCGTATCCTCTACAACATATATATATATATATATATATATATATATATATATATATATATAATATCATGACTATATAATGTTATGAATGCAAAAAAGACCCTGTTTTACTTTCACCTAAATGTTAGAAAACATATTGACTTTTAGAAAGAAGTTTCTATGAATTTTTTAACTAAATAACCTTAATTAAATAATAATTATCAAACAACCTCAAAATTTAACAAATTTAAAAATTAACCTTAGCTGCCAACTGGGTTGGCGTGTTCAATGTGTCACGCCAACCCAAATGACGTGACCAGTGTAAAATAATGGTCACGCCAACCCAGTTAACGTGACCATTATTTTTATATTTTCATGCCAACTGGTGGCGTGACTTTCCAGTTGGCGTGAATAATTGGTCACGCCAACTCAGTTGGCGTGACAAATTAATAGTCACGCCAAAGAAGTTTCTATGGGTTTTTGAACTAAATAACCTTAATTAAATCAACAATTATCAAAATAACCTGAAAATTTAACAAATTTAAAACTAACATTAGCCGCCAACGGGGTTGTCGTGTTCAATGTGTAACGCCAACCCAGTTGATGTGACCAGTGTAAACTAATGGTCACGCCAACTGAGTTGGCATGACCATTATTTTTATATTTTCACGCCAACTGGTGGCGTGACTTTCCAGTTAGCGTGAATAATTGGTCACGCTAACTCAGTTGGCGTGACAAATTAATAGTCACGCCAACTGAGTTGGCGTGACTTAGGGTCATAAAAATTTTCCTCGCCACCTTCTTCCTCGGCCAGCAACCTCCACCTCCTACAATCATTTTTTTTATCGTTCTGCTTCCAGTCACTTCATAGTTTCTGAATTTAGAGGTAAAAATCCTAACGTCGTGTATTAGTTTCTATCGCAGTTTCTGTCGCCCCTCGATTGCTGCCGTCTGCTGACGTCCGTCGCCGGTCGCCGCCGCCGCCGGTTGCTAAGGCTAGTGGTTGTCGGCGGTGGCTGCTATGCTTCGACATGTTTTATCAGTTTTAAATTATTTTGTTTACTTTATGTTGTCTATATGTACTAATATATTTTTTGTTTCATATAATAGGATGGATCTGATGATCGTACCAAGCCCAATTGACGATCATCTGTTGTCATTGTAGTCATGTCATCGTTCTGAAGATGTATGGGCAGGTGATATTGATCGCCCTTGCGTGTGAGAAATCCGGGTGGTTATTTTTTGGATCTTTGCCCATTAGACATACGTGTTGTAAGTATGTTAAATGAGTTTGAGTTTTATGGTGTATATAGGTGTAATAAGATTACGCTTGACCATCATCTAATCACGACGTTAGTAGAGAGATGGCATCGTGAGGCACACACATTCCATCTTAGATCTGGAGAGGCGACTATTACACTGCAAGACATTGCAGTTATTTGGGGTCTGCCAATAGATGATCTTCCAGTGTCAGGCACCAATTTTGATAAGATAATACCCGAGTGGCAAGAATATTGTGATCGTCATTTGGGATTTATACCAGATCCGGGTCACTTTAAAGGTGCATGTTTGTTAATGCCTGCGTTGAGTAATCATTTAGTGAATAATCGCCTCCATTTGCATAGTACGGCGAATGAGGTTGCTAAATATGCACGAGGTTGTGCATTGTTAACGATAGGTGAAATTATGTGCCCTGATAGCTCCGACAATACTGTAAAATTATTATACATACAGAAATTAGAAGATATAGTTCTGTTGGTAATTTTAGCTGGGGTAGTGCTGTGCTGGCATTCTTATATCGTGAGTTGTGCACTTCAGCGGAGAGAGGGAAAAAAGTAATATGTGGTGCATTACAACTCCTACAGGTAATCGTTACCTTTATTTTAAAATACTGAAAAAATATATCTTGCATATTTAATTTATATTCTTCATGTTAATGTCTTAGATTTGGGCATGGTCGCGGCTCGAAAGTTTAGCTCCTCAACTAGGACGCCCGAGAATTGATATTGGGCCAATACCAATCGACGAGGACAATTACTTACCTGTTGCTCCATATGGTGCAAGGTGATGTATTACAAATAATGTTGCAATGTATAATATTATATTTAATATTTTGTTATATAATTTATGTTTTTTTATGATGATTATGAGTACACAAGTGGACATGTAAATTAAGATTTATAGAAACTAGTACACATTCATTACAAATTATTAGGGACATCCTTGACCAGCAGCCATTAAGCCAATTAATTTTATTTTTTATGTTCATGTATAAAACATAATAGTCTTTGAACATTATTTTAATGTAATACTATATTTGTAGTTTAATTGGCAGACTGCATATTGAGTTATGGACATACAATGGCCCACTGATTTTGTATGACATAGTTGAGATGCATCGTCCTGAGCGGGTTTTTCGTAAATTCGACATGGTACAAAACATCCCACCAGATCCACGGTTAGGGGATGATATATTACATGCAGTTAATCGAAGGGGTAAAACAAATAATGACTGGTCTGCGCACCATCGGTGGTACATGACTATATGGGTTAATACACATGCTCAGACCGTGGACATCCCGCGATATGATTCAGCTGGACAGGGTGTAATTGTCGGGTACAATGACTGGTATGAACGATTAACACGTAGATTCGTTGGCCATCAACGACAATTTGTGGAGACTGGTTATCAACATGGAGATGGCCTCGCATGGCAGCATGTGGTATGTTGATTTATTACATATGTATTATATATTTGAAAATTTTGTTTAGATTTAACAACTTAATAAAAATTATTCTCATTTCAGATTGATCAGCTGTCGTAATTAACTGTTACATGCGACCGTAATATCGCTGAGGAACAATCCATAGGGGCATATGTGGATGCATTTAGTTACGTCAGAACTGTAATACAACATGTGATGCATGTCGGCAAGAACGGCGCGATAGAAACTTTCCGCCCTACGAAGAGGGACATGCTACTCAGGAAGAACAAGTACAACTGATGCATGTGAGTGACGAAGAACAAGTACAGCCAATGCATGCTGTTGTTGGAGATGCTGGCCCATCAAGTTATGTCCCGACATATATGTCAGGTCCATCTTCGTCATATGCCGGCGACATGTACGGAGATTATTATACTCCTCGACCACTGCATCAGTCGTATGATCAAATGCATTTCACGCCTCATCAATCCAGCCCAGATGTTAATATTAGATTCCCTGAAATATATGCATCGATGTCTCCACAATTTGACGTGTCACTGGTTGTGTTCCCTAATTTGTCACCTGATGTTCAGCTGGACGATGTACCTGTAGTGCAAGATGACCAGGCATTAACAAACATGCACCTATTGTCAATCTTATTAATGAATGTACTTCCATATGAATGTCTTATTTATCCGTAATATATGTAGTCATGTTTGCCTATTGTCAATAACAATAACACAATAACAATAACAATAAAAATAAGAATAACAAGAACAAAAACAAAAACAATAAATAACAAGAACAATAACAAAAACAATTACAACTTTATTGCTTTTGGGAACTCGATGCCATATGTCGTCTTGCCCAGGCTTCAGGCCAATCCATCTCATTTTGCATGCATGTTGTTCGGTCTCGACCCCGTCTTCTTATAGTACGCAAGTTGGAATTGTGGTACAGTTCGAATGACGGGGTTTCCCAATACTGCTCTCCCCATAATGGCTCAAATCGACCTTGGTATGTGCTCCAATGTTCTTGCATATTATATTATGACTTGACAAATGTTTTTGCGTTTAAGTCATAATTTTGACATACTTGTATCACATGTGAGCAAGGAATGCCAAATTCTTTCCACTTCCCACAAGAACATTCCCTTGATTTGAGCTTCACAACATGAGTATTACCCCCACGTCCAACTTGCATCCTTGTGATAACAGAGGCTGTTAGATGTCTTCGATAAAACATCTGAACTTCATGATGAATGGAGTGAAGATCAGCCCGAGTATATTTTTCAAAAGCATAATCCGTCCATTCTTGATTATTTTGGATCATTCTATCCGCTTTTTTCAATTGCTCGAAAAAATAATGCACACAACGATCGAATGTTAATTGTACAATGGAAGTGATTGGAAGGCGACGTGCACCTTTCATTACTCCATTTATGCACTCCGACATTTTTGTTGTTAGGACACCACAACGCCATCCTTCATCATGAGCAAGTGTCCACTGAGACTTATCAATACGATTCAGGTAATCAAAAGCCCTTGGTTCAATGGTTTTGATTTCTTCCATCGTACGCTCAAAATCAGTTGATATTCTGATCCAGCTTTCCAACACAAGTCTTTTAAGTGCACGTTTTTGAAACGACTATTAAAGTTTGAGCAAAGATGTCTCAAACAAAATCGATGCACTCCACGCGGGGGTTTGAAGTCGAGGATACATTCGTCTGCTGCAATAAGGACCGGATGTTGATCAGAAATCAAACACACGCCGCCAGATTCTCCAATAATGTGTTTGCTAACCATCTCCAAGAACCATTTCCATAACAAAAAGTTCTCTTCATCCACAATTGAAAATGCCAACGGTAACACTTGATTATTCGTGTCCATGGACACAACAATCAACATCTTATGCTGATATTTTATATATAGATGTGTGCCATCCACTGTAATAACTTGACGACAGTGCCGTAAACCATCTATACACGGTTGGAAGGCCCAGAAAACATAACTCAAAGTTTTTTCTCTTGGTCTTGCATTATCAAGATGATCCCACTCCACGACTGTGCCTGGATTCCATTTTTGCAAAGCTCCCATATAGAAAGGTAATTTATTGATCGAGCTCTCCCATGTTCCATACACGTTTCGTACTACACGTTTCAAACTATGCCAGCCTTTTGCATATGATATTTCAAATCCATACTTATCTTTCACTGTTTGAATCACATACTTGATTTCATAAGCTGGATCACGACGAACGATTCCCAATAACAAGCTAGCAATCATGTTGTTATCCAAGTTCGAATGATCAAGCGAAATCTCACTCAGCAGACAAGTGTGAGAACCACCATATTTGGTTATTTTGAATAACCCAACTTTTTTATCCATACATGCACGCAGGTACCATCTGCAAGGTTTATCCTCTGTACCGTGTTTGCATATTACTTACCACAATATTTTTGTACTCTTAACAACGTGGTACTCACGTTTTGCAACACGTACTGAATAATCCTTCACAGCTGCCTGCAGATGAAATTTATCTTTGAAGACCATGTTGCAATAGATTTCACATTTGGAGTAATCATAAAAACTCCCCCAACGGCCTGTTGGATTGTCGATCGAATCTCCAAAAACTTCTGGATGTGTCATGGAAAAGAATGAGATTGTTGGATAAAGATTACGATCATTTGTCATGGTTGTAACTGACACTTCTCGTCTCATTGGTGCCTCATCCTCTTGGTTTTCAACTGCTTCTGCCATCACACCAATATCAATTTCATCATCATCAGCATCAGCCTCATCAGAATCCCTCTGGTTCAGAATGAATTTCATCACCAAATCAGCAAAACTGTCTGCTCGTGGCTCATCAGCAACATTATCTACATCTACTGGATGATCATCTCAGTCTCTACCACTATATGAACCCTCAGCTTGATGTCGAGCAACAGACGTCTCTTGAATAATAGATGTTGTCAATCATTCTGAAAAACGGTCACTCATTGGCATTTCTGGAATAGAATCATAATTCCTTGGTTCTGCTTGTATATAAAATTCCAAGCAACTATGACCCTGTTCTGAATCAAGTGTGATATCCCCGAAATGGTTAATTGCATTTGGGCATTAATTACGATTATTATGATTAATTATGGTAGTAATTAATTATGTGTTGGATTTATTTACCTAATGGAAATGCATGGTCATGTGGATAGGGTGACCCGGGAATGCATTTCAGGGTGCATGTGGTGCATGTTGGGTAAATTGTTGGGAGCATGATTCATTTGCCATTGGTAGCAATTGATTAGAAATCATGTGTTTAATTGATATTATGGTGCATTTCGAGTTAATGCTTTGAAAATATCATGTTGGGGTGTTTTATACACCATGAATTGTGGGTTGCATTTTTTTTAATTAAACCAACACCTTTATTACCCCAACCCCACCATCCACTCTTACTTTTTAACTTTACCAAACAACACCCAAACCCTCCCTTTCCCCTCATTTTCGAAATCAAGCTTTGGGGTGAAGAGAAGTTCTTGCAAAACCTTGATTTGTGGAGTTTGTTGGGTGATTTGAGATCCCCAAGAGGTATGGGTACCTCATGGTTATTTTTGTAAGGTTTTGTTTAAGTTTGATATGGTTTGAAGGGTTTTAAAATGGGTTTGTGTTGGGTTGTTGTGGTTTTGGTATTATTTTGGTTGGATGTTAAATATATGAGTTTATGTAGATGTTTATTGTTGGTTTTGAGTGGGTTGGTTTGGTTGATGTTGGAGTATGTGGGTATGTTTGAGTTGGGGTTGAAGATGGGTGAATAGTACCCAAATCTCGCATGCCCAGAGCTCGGCGATCGATCGACGCCTTCCGCGATCGATCGCGAGCAACAGAGCTGGAGGCAGTGCACTTCAGCGATCGATCGCGAGTTTGGCGCGATCGATCGGCGAGGCCGCGATCGATCGGCGCTAACTCAGCGATCGATCGCGGATTGTTGAAAAATGTTGCTCGAGACAGTGAGGTCTCGCGATCGATCGGGGCTTTATGGCGATCGATCGCGAGACACAAAAAATGGTGTTTTTGGTTATTTTTGTAGGATTTTTGGTATTAGACTATTATTGGGTTCTAATATTGATTTGTGTGAATGTGTAGAACCATCGCAGGTTGCAACACAGCCAAGGCATTGAAGTCCTACCATATCCTACAATTTGGAAAGGTACGTAGTGGACGTACGGGCACCCCAACGGTACATGTATCTTATATACTTATTGTTTATGCATTGTGGATGCAAGTATATATGTGGTATTGCATTGTGGATGCAAA
Source organism: Haberlea rhodopensis (assembly GCA_907163345.1). NCBI lineage: Eukaryota > Viridiplantae > Streptophyta > Magnoliopsida > Lamiales > Gesneriaceae > Haberlea > Haberlea rhodopensis. Next base: position 43,788 of record CAJQUN010001026.1, read on the forward strand.
TACATGTTATGCATGATGTTTATAGATGCATATGATTATTGGTGCATATCCCATGAGTCGTGGTCATCCCTTGATGATTTTAATGCTTGCCGCTATTTGGTTTGGTTCCGCTAAATGTGAAGCGAGGGGTGGGAGCGCCGCATGTCACATTTGAGCGTGGTTATCATATAGGGCGAGGAAAGGGTATTTGCCGCTCAATGAGAGGCGAGGGGTGGGAGTCCCGCAGTCCATTGAAGCGAGGTTATCCTATGCCGCCTATATGTAAATAAGCGAGGGGCATTAAAATACATTGTGATGGACAGACTAGGGATTGGTGATCAGTATTTGGTATTGATGAGCTGGTATATGTCATGACATGTTTAGACCATTAAAATAATCTATTGATTATACTCATGAGTTATGGCACAGGGACAACCAAACGGGAAGCGTTTGAGATGCATGGGAAAAACAGGAAGTGTTTTATTATGATTATGCATTTACGCTTTATCTTCATATTGTGTTGAATATGAATGATTATTATTGCTCATGTTTGGGGGTTGTCCTTGTAGGTACACGTTTGGCATGATAGAAGGGCTAGACGGGTTGAGATGGTGAGCTTGAGGATGCTCTTGGGACTTGAAGGACAGGATTATTTTGGATAGTATCTACTCTAGGAGTAGTATAAAACTATAGTTGAACACATTCATTGATTGGAATGTAATTAATCCTTTTTGGTAGTCCTTATTTTTTTGGCATGTAATGCTTAAGCTCATAAACTCAACACGTTATTTCTCACTCTGATCATTTATATTAGCTCTCTTATGCCTTGATTCCGCACTTAAGGATTAGGGTCCTTACATTAGTGGTATCAGAGCAGTGGTTAGAGAACCCGGGAACGAGTGAAGGGTAGCCTTAGCATGGTTGGCTAGGTACTTACATTTGAAGCATGTTTATGCATGTGGTGCATATTAATGTATATTCTGTTATACTAACATGCGTATTCTCATTCCTGTTATCTAACGGCATAACATATATACTGCTTTGGAATTGTTGTTAACATTTGTATTACAGCATGGCTGCTAATGAGGAAGTTGGAGATGTTGGTAGTGTGAATGCAAGTATCGGACAGGCGAACCCTCTACCTCCACCGGCCGTAGGCATGGAACCAGTGGTTCAGTTATTGCTACCGGGTGAGATCAGTTTGACGCAATTTCTATCTTATCATCCACCCCGGTTTGAGGGGACAGAGTCCGGAGAAGAGGCTGAAGAGTGGTTGGAAAGACTTGAGCAGATCTTTGTATCGGCTCCTTGTGCTGTGACAGCTTGGCTGAGGCTGGCGGAGTTTCAATTAGCCAAGAAACCTCTGATGTGGTGGAGGAGCACAGTAATGGAAATGAGAGCACTGGGTGCTGTGATTGATTGGACACTCTTCAGGACTAGGTTTCTGAATCGGTATTTCTCCGCTGCGGCGAGACAGACAAAGGAGGATGAATTTACAAGTCTGAAGCAGGGGAACATGTCAGTGGCAGACTATGCCACACGGTACTCTTCATTGCTGAGGTACGTTCCCCACATGGCCATAATGGGCACGCTAAGATGAGGAATTTTATGAAAGGGTTGCGACCGGAGCTCTATGACCGGGTTATTACCAATAACCCAACTTCTTTTGATGATGCTCTCACAAGAGCGGAGCTTGCTGAGCTAGGAGTGGGAGCTTATGCTAGTACTATGCCACCACCAGTACCGCATCAGAGGCAGACTAGTGACAGTTTGAGGCCCCGGGAGAACCATTTAAACCCCGTGGTGCCTCTTCATCTTCACGGTATGGTGGAAAGAAATACTTTGGTCAGAAACAGGATAACAAGAAGGGTAATTGGTCGGCCAATCGAGGATCTTCACAAGGGGATAGGCCGGGAGAGCCGAGGTGCAACAATTGTGGAGGGCCACATTCTTCAAACAAGTGTCCTGCATGTTATATCTGTGGCAAGATGGGCCACATCGCTCGGTATTGCCCCACACGGGGAGGACAGTCAGAGTATCAGGGCAGCAGGCCGAGGTTTGAGGATAGGACAGTGCAGCAGAGGCAGCAGTTTGGGCCTCGACCATCGGGAGGTCAGACAGTAGGACCACCCCAGGGGCAGGTATATGCACTGACTAGGGAGCAGGCCCAGGCAGCCCCAGAGGAGGTGATTGCCGGTACGTGTCATTTATTTACGTACCCTGCTTTTATTTTGATCGATACAGGTGCCTCCCATTCTTTTGTATCGGTGGGTTTTGTGGAAAGACACCATATGCGCACGTCTTCTTTACCCACGCCTCTCCTTGTCTCGACACCCACTGGAAGAAATGTCGTTGCTGATCAGTTTATGGCAGACTGCCTCATTTATCTTGAGGGCAACGAGTTGAAGGCAGACTTGATCGTTTTGGGCATGTCAGACTTCGACTGCATCTTGGGTATTGATATTCTGAACAGATATCAGGCAGTGGTAGATTGCCGGCAGAGGACAGTGAAGTTCAGACCTGAGTTGGGCAGTCAGTGGACCTTCTATGGCAACGGTTCTCGTGCGAAGATTCCGTTGATTTCAGCGATCAAGATGACTCAGTTGTTGGAACGTGGACACACGGGTTATCTCATCTATGCCGTGGACGCGTCTGGGAAGAATAAGGAGTTAAGAGTTGAGGATGTACCAGTAGTAGCAGAGTTTGCTGATGTATTCCCAGGAGAGATCCCAGGATTCCCACCGGCTAGGGAAGTTGAGTTTGGGATCGAGCTGTTGCCAGGGACATCCGTTATCTCTCGTGCACCTTATAGGATGGCACCGGCTGAGTTGAGAGAGTTGAAAGAACAGTTGCAGGATCTCCTTGACAAGGGGTATATACGCCCGAGCGTGTCGCCATGGGGCGCACCAGTTTCTTTGTGAAGAAGAAGGACGGTTCGATGCGGTTGTGTATCGATTACCGGCAACTGAATAAGGCTACAGTGAAGAACAAGTATCCTCTTCCAAGGATCGACGATCTGTTTGATCAGTTGCAAGGTACCAGGGTGTATAGCAAGATTGATTTGAGATCCGGGTATCATCAGATTCGAGTCAGAGAGGAAGATGTGCAGAAGACAGCATTCCGGACCCGATATGGACATTATGAGTTCCTAGTGATGCCGTTCGGCGTGACGAATGCTCCAGCAGTCTTCATGAGTCTGATGAACAGAGTGTTTCAGCAGTATCTTGATCAGTTCGTCATCGTGTTTATTGACGATATTCTTATCTACTCCCGGAGCGAGGAGGAGCATGTGAAACACTTGAGGACAGTGCTTCAGATTCTCAGAGAGCATCAGTATGCTAAGCTCAGTAAGTGTGAATTTTGGCTGAGCAGTGTAGTGTTTCTGGGGCATGTCATATCGAGCAGCGGGAAATCTGTAGATCCCAAGAAGATTGAGGCTGTGATGGAGTGGGCTGCCCCCACTTCTGTGCCTGAGATCCGGAGTTTTCTGGGTTTGGCCGGTTATTATCGACGCTTTGTCGAGGGCTTTTCGAAGATTGCCAAGCCATTGACGCAGTTGACTCAGAAGGGCGTGCCTTTCTTTTGGTCAGAAGCTTGTGAGGAGAGCTTCCAGGAATTAAAGCACCGGTTGACGACGGCGCCAGTGTTAGTGATCCCTACGGAGAACTCCAGATTTGTTCTGTATACTGACGCATCACTTCAGGGCCTTGGGTGTGTTCTGATGCAAGATAAGCATGTGGTAGCTTATGCATCGAGGCAGTTGAAGCCGCATGAGACCAGATATCCAATTCATGACTTGGAATTGGCAGCTATCATCTTCGCCCTGAAGATTTGGAGGCATTACTTGTATGGTACTTCGTTTACCATTTACACGGATCACAAGAGCCTCAAGTTTTTATTCACTCAGGCAGAGCTGAACATGAGGCAGAGGAGATGGATGGACCTACTCAAGGACTATGATTGGGAGATAGAGTACCATCCCGGGAAAGCCAATTTGACAGCAGACGCTTTGAGCCGGAAAGTGAGGAGTTCTGCTGAGGACGTCATTCATTTGTCGGCTATGATGACCTCTTATTGCCATCTGGGCTATGATTTTGACATTGATGCATCACCGGTGTATGTATCGACCTTGTTAGCTGAGCCAGATATCTATGAGAACATCAGGAGAGCTCAGAGGGCAGATGATGAGGTTCAGATGTGGTTATCTTTAGTACATCTTGGTCAGCCAACGAAATTCAGAGTGGCCGATGACGGGTCCTTGAGATTGGGTGACCGTTGGGTGGTTCCGAGTGCGCCGGAGTTGCGTAAGGGGATCTTGGAGCGAGCTCACAGTAGCAGACTTAGCATCCACCCAGGCGGGAAGAAGATGTACAGAGATTTGCGTGGTCAGTTTTGGTGGAAAAGGATGAAGTCTGATGTCGTCGCTTTTGTAAAGAGGTGTTTGATCTGCCAGCAGGTTAAGGCAGAGAGACAGAGACCTGGCGGCGAGTTGAGAAGCTTGGAGATACCGAAGTGGAAGTGGGAACACATTTCCATGGACTTCGTGACTCATTTGCCGAGGAGTGCTTCAGGCTTCGATGCTATTTGGGTGATTGTGGACAGATTGACTAAGGTAGCCCACTTTATCCCCTATAGCATGACTTTCACCTTTTTGAGGATGGCGCAGTTATATATTAGAGATGTGGTGAGAATGCATGGGATCCCCGTTTCCATAGTGTCAGATCGAGATCCGCGATTCACATCTCATTTCTGGGAAGGTCTTCAGTCAGCTTTGGGAACTGAAGTCAGATTGAGTACTGCTTATCATCCTCAGACGGATGGCCAGACCGAGCGCACTATTCAGACGCTCGAGGACATGTTGAGAGCTTGTGTTTTGGAGTTCGATGCCTCTTGGCAGGATTCAGTGCCTTTGGTAGAGTTTTCTTATAACAATAGCTACCAGGCGAGTATTCAGATGGCTCCGTTTGAAGCTCTTTATGGCAGACGGTGTAGATCACCCTTGTGTTGGGATGATTTGGACCGCAAATCGGTCGGAGGACCGGAGTTGATTCGAGAGATGGAAGAGAAGATAAAGACGATAAGACAGAAAATGAAAGCGGCCCAGGACAGACAGGCAGCTTTTGCAAATAAACGGCGGAGACCGTTGGAATTTCAGTTGGGAGATAAGGTCTTTTTGAAGATCTCGCCTTTCAGAGGCGTTGTGCGATTTGGGATGCGTGGGAAACTGTCTCCGAGGTATGTTGGACCGTACGAGATTTTGCAGCGCATTGGCACCTTAGCTTACCGACTGGCTTTGCCGCCTTCTTTATCTGGTATACATGATGTGTTTCATGTGTCTATGCTGCGGAAGTATGAGCCGGATCCGTCGCATGTGTTACAGCCTTCCGAAGTTCAGTTAGAATCAGATGTATCTTATGTGGAACGGCCTGTCAGAATTCTGGATCGAGCAGACCGTAGACTTCGGAACAAAGTGATACCTATGATCAAGGTTCAGTGGGATCGCAGGGGTGTCGAGGAGGCTACGTGGGAGACGGAGCGGCATATGGTGCAGCACTACCCGGAACTATTCTCTGGTATGTGTTTATGTTTAGTTTCCTTTTGGGGTAAGTGCATGTGATTTCGAGGACGAAATCTTATAAGTAGGGGAGTATTGTGATATCCCCGAAATGGTTAATTGCATTTGGGCATTAATTACGATTATTATGATTAATTATGGTAGTAATTAATTATGTGTTGGATTTATTTACCTAATGGAAATGCATGGTCATGTGGATAGGGTGACCCGGGAATGCATTTCAGGGTGCATGTGGTGCATGTTGGGTAAATTGTTGGGAGCATGATTCATTTGCCATTGGTAGCAATTGATTAGAAATCATGTGTTTAATTGATATTATGGTGCATTTCGAGTTAATGCTTTGAAAATATCATGTTGGGGTGTTTTATACACCATGAATTGTGGGTTGCATTTTTTTTAATTAAACCAACACCTTTTATTACCCCAACCCCACCATCCACTCTTACTTTTTAACTTTACCAAACAACACCCAAACCCTCCCTTTCCCCTCATTTTCGAAATCAAGCTTTGGGGTGAAGAGAAGTTCTTGCAAAACCTTGATTTGTGGAGTTTGTTGGGTGATTTGAGATCCCCAAGAGGTATGGGTACCTCATGGTTATTTTTGTAAGGTTTTGTTTAAGTTTGATATGGTTTGAAGGGTTTTAAAATGGGTTTGTGTTGGGTTGTTGTGGTTTTGGTATTATTTTGGTTGGATGTTAAATATATGAGTTTATGTAGATGTTTATTGTTGGTTTTGAGTGGGTTGGTTTGGTTGATGTTGGAGTATGTGGGTATGTTTGAGTTGGGGTTGAAGATGGGTGAATAGTGCCCAAATCTCGCATGCCCAGAGCTCGGCGATCGATCGGCGCCTTCCGCGATCGATCGCGAGCAACAGAGCTGGAGGCAGTGCACTTCAGCGATCGATCGCGAGTTTGGCGCGATCGATCGGCGAGGCCGCGATCGATCGGCGCTAACTCAGCGATCGATCGCGGATTGTTGAAAAATGTTGCTCGAGACAGTGTGGTCTCGCGATCGATCGGGGCTTTATGGCGATCGATCGCGAGACACCAAAAATGGTGTTTTTGGTTATTTTTGTAGGATTTTTGGTATTAGACTATTATTGGGTTCTAATATTGATTTGTGTGAATGTGTAGAACCATCCCAGGTGGCAACACAGCCAAGGCATTGAAGTCCTACCATATCCTACATTTTGGAAAGGTACGTAGTGAATGTACGGGCACCCCAACGATACATGTATCTTATATACTTATTGTTTATGCATTGTGGATGCAAGTATATATGTGGTATTGCATTGTGGATGCAAATACATGTTATGCATGATGTTTATAGATGCATATGATTATTGGTGCATATCCCATGAGTCGTGGTCATCCCTTGATGATTTTAATGCTTGCCGCTATTTGGTTTGGTTCCGCTAAATGTGAAGCGAGGGGTGGGAGCGCCGCATGTCACATTTGAGCGTGGTTATCATATAGGGCGAGGAAAGGGTATTTGCCGCTCAATGAGAGGCGAGGGGTGGGAGTCCCGCAGTCCATTGAAGCGAGGTTATCCTATGCCGCCTATATGTAAATAAGCGAGGGGCATTAAAATACATTGTGATGGACAGACTAGGGATTGGTGATCAGTATTTGGTATTGATGAGCTGGTATATGTCATGACATGTTTAGACCATTAAAATAATCTATTGATTATACTCATGAGTTATGGCACAGGGACAACCAAACGGGAAGCGTTTGAGATGCATGGGAAAAACAAGAAGTGTTTTATTATGATTATGCATTTACGCTTTATCTTCATATTGTGTTGAATATGAATGATTATTATTGCTCATGTTTGGGGGTTGTCCTTGTAGGTACACGTTTGGCATGATAGAAGGGCTAGACGGGTTGAGATGGTGAGCTTGAGGATGCTTTTGGGACTTGAAGGACAGGATTATTTTGGATAGTATCTACTCTAGGAGTAGTATAAAACTATAGTTGAACACATTCATTGATTGTAATGTAATTAATCATTTTTGGTAGTCCTTATTTTTTTGGCATGTAATGCTTAAGCTCATAAACTCAACACGTTATTTCTCACTCTGATCATTTATATTAGCTCTCTTATGCCTTGATTCCGCACTTAAGGATTAGGGTCCTTACATCAAGTAGCCATGCTAAATTGTAATAATCGTCTATGGGTAAAATAGTCTGACGTAACCCCTAAAAATCTTTGAACATATGCCTAGCATATAATTTCAAAAGAAACTGGTTGCGATCGAACCCAGTGATATCATATACTTTATTTAATAATTGTAGAAAATTAATTGTACGTCGTATGGTTGTACCTCTTGATGGACCGCGATCATATCGGACGAACTCAGAATCTTGTATAATATTACCCCCCAATAAAATAAAACTTGAATAGACATATTTTGATAACTATAGATAATTAAATATTACTAGTAGCTAATAAAATCTTTTCTGATGTAGAAGATCAGCTAAAGCTGCAACTACAGAGCATACTCAGAATTTTATTATACAACAAAAATAATAAAAGAGAGATTTACTCGAGTGAATTGTGTGGGAAAAATGGGAGTCGGAGGGTTGTATTTATAGTGCAGAAATAGAGACGCCAACTGGATTGGCGGGACTAATATATTTTAAGTCACGCCAACTGTGTTGGCGTGAACAAATAAAAACAAAGGTCACGCGAGCTGAGTTGGCGTGACTGTTATTACAATGGTCAAGCCAACCTAGTTGGCATGACCTTTATTCTATGTTGGTCACGCCAACCCAGTTGACGTGACCATTATTTTATATGGTCACGCCAACTGGGTTGGCGTGACACACCGAAAACGCCAACCCAGTTGGCGTCTAATGTTAGTTTTTAAATTTGTTAAATTTGGGGTTATTTTGATAATTTTTGATTTAATTTGGGTTATTTAATTAAAAAACCCGGTTTCTATATTAACGAGATAATTTTTAACAACTAATTATAAAAGTGTGAGGATCAAGCACTTATCATTGAGCCAAAATCTATAATTGTTAGCAAAAATATAATTTTATCTCTTTATACATTAACATCATAAAGCATGTACTAAGCGACAAATAGACATAATGAATTGCACACTTGCATCATGTAAATGTTAATGTATCATACTTGTTATGCTTTAGACCGTAAATGATCGATCTCCATCCACAAGAATATAGCAGGATTTTGAGTACAACACTCGAAATGTAAAGTGTAATAATATTTTATAAAAATGCAATGGTATTCGCTAACCAATGTGTTATTTTTTAAAAAAATATTATTAATCAGGGGATGAGGAGGAATTGAACCCGATATTTCTTATATACTGATAAATAAATAACAACCACTAAACTTAGATCTTGTTATCTATTAGTTGCCACTGTTTTTGGAATTGTTTTTTTACTCAAACATCATATATATTAGTTAAAGTTAATTTTTAACACCAAGTAAATGAAAAGGATATGACTGATTTAGCTTCTGAATTTTCTTATTGGATTTTAAATACTTCATCACCTATTTTTCAATCAAAATAAAATATTTTAAATACTTAATAATGTAAATTATTTCAAATTTATTCTTCTAAATTCAATTGGCTAAAGAAATATCTCAGGGAAAATATTGTGTTAAAGTGAGTGGTAGGTGGAGCTTTTGAATCCAAATCAACAGCAAGAGTTATTACATTAAAAATATACAATTTCCATGGATGCACCTGTATATATAAACAAATTTGTTTTTTGAAACAAATGAACAAGTTATTTTATGGATACACATATTAATTTAATTTTTAAATAAAGAAACGTCATAATTTGTTCTCTTTTTCTTTTTTTGGAATTGCATTCTGTATAGTAGTTTTGTATGCACCCAATTTAGATCATACTTAAACACAACTCAATATTAACAAATGGGCTATTTTAGACCAATTATATTGAGTTGTTTCACAAATAGAGCACACATCGGATCTATACAAGCATTTTCCAGAGATCGGAAGGTGGGTTAACAGATAAATTTTTTATACAAAGATGAATTACTAAATAAGTAAACAAATTGGTGGTTAAGAAATAAACTTAGGGTCCGTTTGAAGTTAATGATATGATAAGTAATATAATGATAAATTTGTAAGATCGTGATAAAAATTATAGTTGTAATGACTATAATACGTAAGCTGTAGGAAATAAATTGTAATTTTTAGAGGGAATTTCAAATTTTGAGATAGTGAAAAATGTGAGAATGTGTATTTATGTCATTTTGTTGCAAAATATGATAAATATGATGAGATAACTTTTTTTAAAAAATAAAACAAACATGTGATGTCCTATCATGCACTTCAAACACACCCTTAGCATAAAAGTAAAATTTTTGAAAATTGTAGTAAATAAATTCAAAAATAAACAAAATTTTTTGAAAATAATTTTTTTTACTGACGCGTCTAGAATCGTGAACATGGCAACGATAAGTTATCGAATTTTTTTTTAAAAAAAACTTCAAGTAACGATAAGCCTCGAAATACAAAAAAATTAAACCAATCAGTTACGTTCATAAATGAAATGTTCTTAGCCAAAATTATTCTTGCCTTAGCCAGGATTTTGTATATCTATTTCAATTAGTAAAGTAAGCGTCTCAAATAAAAATGACTATACATGATATACTCTCCACATTTTCAATTCGTAGTAAATTTCAATATTAATCTATTTTTTTTTTAAAAAATTCCATATTAATCAACTTTCATCAAAACACGATCTTGAACACCAGGTAAATACAAGTTCTAAGAGAAGATTTAGAATGAACATTGAACTGTGCACTGACGCTCCAGTCGCGAACTGGTGCATTGAAGGTTGTGCGGCACTTTAAGATGCGCTTTAATAAGTCGTGAACTGACGTCCCGCTCGTGATCTGGTGCATTGATCACATAAGATCATTCATATCTCAGGCAGATTCAGATAAGTATGGAAAGAATCATAACTACATGGTAACTCTTCGCATATAAATAACAAGTTTGATTGTCGCTTTGATTCATTCATAAACTTTTGCTTACTTTACATCAAATATTTTTATATTCTTTCGCCTGACTTGATCGTCGGAAGGGATACGCTGAAAATAATTTTGACCCCTTCTCACATGTATTTCGTGTTCTCAGGTCATCGAAGGCGAGGATCATACCTTTTGTGTAGGGCCCCGGGATTTAACCTCACATTAACATGCAATTAATACCTTTAATCGTGATCAATAATCAATAAATAATATTCCGGCTAATTTTTTTTTTAAACAAATATTAACCAGACACATTGGGCCCTCCTAGAACCATGACTGACCACTTGATGATGTATAAATATATTTGAGCCGGAATTTATTTAAATCAAACAACAAACAGACAGCATCTCGACTATAAATATCAAAATCCAGCATCACAATCCTAAGCAAATGATGACAGGCCCACTATCGCCAAAGTAATTACTTTCCATCATAAATAAAATTTGACATACCTGATCGAGATGCTGATCAATATTACATAAACACAAACATAGACCGAAGCATACAATCTCTTAAACCATAAACATAAACAGAAAATCTCTTAAACCTATTGGACATCAAAAGTATATTTGTACAGTACTATCAAACACTAGAAACTAGTGGGCTCTACCCTATATTCCGTCGTCAGTCTAACTCTGACCCCGTCCACTAGTACCAGTTCTGTCACCTGAAAAACAAAACCCATAAAAGGGTGAGCTAACGCCCAGTACGTTCTTACCAACATACCAACAGAAATTATACAGATCGTAAACATCTCATCAATATAACTCAACAGTTTAACTAATAATAATACATTGTTATGTTACCTCGGAACTAATCCTGTCAAACCAGACAACAATAATATAATATAAACGACGTCCAATGTTACATCATAACATCACATCATCTATAATGCATCGCAATGCATTCACTATCATTAGACCAGATATATCATCCACTGGCCTACATCAAGGACTCGTCAGTCCAGGACTCGTCAGTCCATATCATCCAGATATATGATATCAGGACCAGAAATTTCATCCACTGGCCCAAATCCTGGACTCATTAGTCCACATCAACCACATCTAGAACATTTATCCAATCATCAATCCATATATAAAATATACACCAATATCCACATCCTCTTTATATTTCACCTCGTCATATAACATAATATCATAATTCTATCTCAGCTCATCATCCCATCACATATTATCAAATCTTCTCATTTAATGATATTCACTTTATATGTTTACTCAATGATAATTGACTGCTCTTATTAAAATAGAACGTACTTGAATGGTGGTGGAATAAAAAGAATTATAATCTTCGACTTTGCACCTGACTGCTGCTGCCACAATCTGATCATACCATCAACAATTACGATATTTCCAACGATATTTCCAAAATCAATATTAGATTGATGTTCATGTCTAACTTTTCAGATTTAGATTCCATTTCCTATTATTTTGTTTTTACATAATTCACTGTCTTAACACCATGCTGTCCTTTTGCCTAAAAAAAAAATGCAAGAGTAGTAGTTAAATCTTATATGAATTTATTTGTATATGCCTTTCTTGTGCATGACCAGTACTCATCTCAAAGTTTATGTATCAGTCGTATCCCACTATCTCTAAACTGGAACCAAGGAATAATAGCATACTAGTATACAAATAGAATTACTTGATAGCTCATCTATCCAAATGGACGTCCAACACATTTATACAAAAAACTCCATTTAGTAACTTCCTATATTATTTCTTTATAGCCACAAATGAGACTAATAACCCTTGTAGTAAATTTAAGGGTAATTCCTTATACATCTCAAACAAAAAATTTAAGAATTCTTACTACGTTCACAATTTGTCCCTTCCTAAGAAAAGTGATACAAAATTAAAATTTCTTATCTAATTCTAGTAGAAGACACCCAAGAAGCCATATTTACTACATTTCCTAACACAAAACAAACCTACGACTGAAGGCATGAAAGGTTGGAATTTCGAAGAAGTACCTTCTCTGCTATGCTGGTTTCTTTCTTCCTGTTTGTTCTCCTCTTTACCCCTTTTTCGATTTTGCTTTCTTCTCTCCCTTTTTGTTTTTAAGGAAATAACTTGACTTCAATTTCTTGGAATTGCAAATGACCAGACGTCAAGCTGAAAACATGTTGAAGAATGACTCACACATTCTTTTGTTTTTGTTTTTTATTTGTTTTTTTTTCGATTTTATTTTCTTTATATATATATTTATTTTTACAAATCACTAATGTCTATCCTCATTCTTACGATTAGCCCCTAATTGCTTATTTACACTACACAAAACATAATGAATAAGTATTGCAATTTATTCATAACCACCTTTCTAAATTTATTTACAGGTGTTAGAATCTAATTATCTTTCTTAGTCTTTCCGGGTGTTACAATTCTCAATGCTTACTTATTTTTCTTAATCTTTTCTTCATTACCTTTACGGGTGTTACATTTCTCTCTCCCTTATTGAATTTCGTCTCCGAAATTCAAGTATATTAACTCACACAAATATAAATGTATACATAAGGACATACCATCAAAATATCTCAGGGTATAACTGACGCATTTGCTTTTCTGTTTCCCATGTAGCCTCCTCAACCCCTCGTCTGTGCCATTGTACCTTAACCATCGGAATAATTTTACTTCTCAACTTTCTCTCTGCCCTATCAAGAATACCGATAGGTCGTTCCACATATGTCATATCTGGATCAAGTTCAATTTCTTCGGTCTGTAATATATGTGATTTATCTGGTTCATATTTTTGTAGCATCGAAACGTGGAAAACATCATGCATTTTTGACAAAGTAGGTGGTAGTGCTAATCTGTATGCTAAAGTACCAATCCGTTCCAAGATTTCATACGGTCCAATATATCTTGGTGATAGTTTTCCTCTCTTTCCAGTCCGTACCACACCTCTGAATGGTGAAATTTTTAGAAATACTCGATCCCCAACAGCAAATTCTAACGGTCTATGTCTCCGATTTGCATAACACATTTGTCTGTCTTGTGCCGTTTTTATTCTCTGTCGAATAATTTGCACTTTCTCTTCTGCTTCTCTCAATATATCGGGGCCCACAATACTAGCATCAGAAATAGTATCCCAATATTAGGGGTGATCGACATTTTCTCCCATACAGTGCCTCAAATGGGGCCATACCAATACTAGATTGATAACTATTGTTATATGAGAATTCCGCTATTGGTAGAGATTCATGCCAATTAGGACTGAAATCCAACACACAAGCTCTCAACAAATCTTCTAAAATTTGGATAGTGCGTTCAGACTGCCCGTCGGTCTGTGGATGATATGCAGTACTCATCCTCAATCGAGTTCCCAGAGCATCTTGGAATTCCCGCCAAAAACCAGAAGCAAATCGAGGGTCACGATCTGAAACTATTGACTTTGGAACTCCATGTAATCTTAGTATCTCCCGGATATAAATTTCCACCATCTTGTCCAATTTGAATACCCTGCTGTAGGGTATAAAATGTGCTGTCTTTGTCAGTCTATCTACAATGACCCAAACTGCATCATGTCCCCTTGGGGTACGTGGTAAATGAGTAACGAAGTCCATCGTTATGTGCTCCCATTTCCACTCTGGCACATCAAGACTCTGCATTAAGCCTCCAGGCTTTAATTTTTCTGCTTTCACCTGTTGACATATTAAACATCTTTTCACGAATTTAACAACGTCAGTCTTCATTCTTTTCCACCAATAATGAGTACGAAGATCATGATACATCTTTTTACCTCCAGGATGAATACTGAAACGACTGCAATGTGCTTGCTGCAATATTTCACCCCTCAAATCAGAATCATCAGGAACCACTAATCTCATATGTAATCGAAGAGTGTCATCCTCAGCAATATGAAAACCAGATTTGTTTCCTCTGTCACCAATCGTCTCCACCTCTGAATCTCAGGATCAGATTTCTGTGTCTCTCGGATACGAAAAATCAACTCTGGTTCAACCTGTATAGTATTTACTCTAACAGGACTACGAGATATATCAAAGTTATAACCAGTCAACAATCAAAATAGAAATCTAACAAGAAATAACTGCCTTCTGACAAACTTGTCTGCTCAATGCATCAGCAATAGAATTTGAGTGACCTGGGTGATATTTGATTTCACAATCATAATCTTTCAATAGATCTAGCCACCGCCTTTGTCTCATATTCAACTCAGCCTGTGTGAATAAATACTTCAAACTTTTATGATCAGTATAAATATCAAACGTCTCACCGTATGGATAATGCCTCCAGATCTTGAGGGCGAATACAATGGCCGCAAGTTCCAAATCATGTACAGGGTATTTCAGTTCATGTGGCTTCAATTGTCTTGAAGCGTATGCAATCACATGCTTGTGTTGCATCAAAACACAACCCAAACCATGAAAAGAAGCGTCAGTATACACAACATAACCACCTGTATCAGACGGGATAGCAAGAATGGGAGCTGTCGTCAATCTAGTCTTCAACTCCTGAAAGCTAGCCTCACACTCAGGAGTCCACATAAACTTGATATCTTTCTTTGTCAATGTAGTCAGAGGTCGAGCAATCTTTGAAAATCCCTGAATAAACCTTCTATAGTAACCAGCCATCCCAAGAAAACTCCGAATTTCAGGTACTGAAGTAGGTGCTGCCCATTTCAACACTGCTTCTACCTTGCTGGGATCAACAGATATACCGTCTCGAGAGATAACATGACCAAGAAATACTACTTTATTCAACCAGAACTCACATTTACTCAGTTTGGCATATAATTGTTTGTCCCGTAAAACCTGCAGGACAGTTCTCAAATGGTATGCATGCTCTATCTCGTTTCGTGAGTATATCAAAATATCATCAATAAATACAATTACGAATCTGTCTAAGAACGGTTTAAAGACTCTATTCATCAAATCCATAAATACAGCAGGAGCATTAGTCAAACCGAAAGGCATAACAAGAAATTCATAATGTCCATACCGTGTTCGAAAAGCTGTTTTGGGCACATCTCCCTCTCTTACCCTCAACTGGTGATATCCTGATCGTAAATCAATTTTTGAATATATGGCTGATCCCTGTAATTGATCGAACAAGTCATCAATACGAGGTAATGGATACTTATTTTTGATCGTCACCTTGTTTATCTGTCGATAGTCAATACATAATCTCATTGTTCCATCCTTTTTCTTGACAAATAACACAGGAGCACCCCAAGGCGATACACTAGGTCGAATGTATCCCTTATCGAGTAGATCTTGTAATTGTATCTTTAATTCCTTCAATTCTACAGGTGCCATTCTGTATGGGGCTCGAGAAATAGGAGCTGTATCAGCCATCAATTCAATGCCAAACTCTACCTCCCGGACTGGAGGAAAACCAGGAATCTTATCAGGGAAGACATCAACAAAGTCTGCTACTACAGGTATATCAGCCATTGTTTTCTCTTTTTCTTTCCCAGTCACATCAACTGCATAAATCAAATAACCTTCGGCTCCACGATCCAACAATCTCCTCATTTTTACTGCTGATATCAGAGGAACGCGGTTGCGAGCACCCTTACCATAAAAAGTCCACTGATCACCCATTTCAGGTCGGAATTTCACTATTCTCTGATCACAATCCACCCTGGCCCTATATTTCTTTAAAACATCTATACCCAGAATAATATCAAAGTCGGACATTTCAAGTAATATCAAATCAACTGTCATTGTGTTACCCTCAAAGTTTAAAACACATTCTTTAGCTTCTCGATATGATATCACACTAGTCCCCATAGGAGTCGAAACAAATAATAAGGTAGGTAAAGGACATGTAGAAACATCATTCAACTCAATAAAATTACAGGATATGAAAGAATGTGAGGCTCCAGTATCTATCAAAATATATGCATCAACATTGCTGAAAATACAAGTACCTGCAATCACATCATCTCGAGCCTCCTCTGCTTGCTCCTGAGTCAGAGCAAATACACGACCTGGGGCTGAGGGACGAGGCTGCCCCTGACTCTGATATCCTCTCCCACGCCCCCGTGAAGTCCCCTGCATCGGTTGTTGTACTGATGCTTCAGATGGCGCTATTCTATTGTCATATCTAGCCCCACTACTGATCCGGCTTCCCTGATATGCCTGACTACCAGTTCTCTGATAACAATGTGTAGCTTTGTGGCCTATACGATGACAAGTAAAACATTCTTTGTCTTTATATGAACAATTTGATGCATGATGTGGTCCCCCACATCTAAAACATAACCATTGTGATCCACCACTTCCTCTACTCAATTCTGGACGAGGTGCCCGACTTGAACTACCCCCAGAAGAAGATGGTGATGACCCAAATCTTTTAAAACTTTGTCCCTGTGGGCGCATACTACCAGTATGTCCTCTCACTCTGTCATTATCTCGACCTGATGGCCTAACTGCTACTGAAGTTTGCTGATACGATCGCCATCCGGTCTCTGCTCGTTGTGCCCTGTCCAACAGTTCATCATAAGAGGTGGCTTTTACAGTAATAACTCGGTCATATATTTCAGGTCGCAAGCCTTGGAGATAGTGACTCATCATTGATTCCTCGGTCTCAGCAATATAAGGAACATATGGCAGCAATGTAGTGAATCTGGTAGTATAATCATCGACAGACATATTTCCTTGTTTAAGATGTATCATTTCAGCACGTCGAGCTTCTTTCTCTGCAGTAGAAAAGAAATGATCCAAAAATAATTTTCTAAAAGTTGCCCATGTCACCGGCTGCCCACTACGTCCCAATCCTGCTTTAGCAGCAGTCCACCATCTATTAGCTTTTTGAGCCATCAAATGTTCAGCTAATCTTAGCCAGCAAGAAGGGTGACAAGCCGCTGTACCAAATAACTGCTCAACGCGTTCTAACCATGCCTCCGCTTGCTCTGAGCGTTCATTCCCATGGAATAAAGGAGGATGCAACTTTTGCCACTCAAACACATCAATAATGCGTAAAGGTTCATGTGGTACATGAGACTGCATAGCCTCAACAGGTGGCCTATACTGGGCCTGCATAGCCTCAATCGGTGGTCTGTACACACTAGCCACTTCCTCTTCCATTGGATCAAAAGCCAGGTCATTAGGATTATTTTCCATAGCTGCACAATAATAACAACCAATACAACTACAACTTTTAGAATATAAATATTGCAATCACCTACTTCGCACATTGGCATACAATATCACATCATTTTCACATTTCATCATATTATCATAAACATGCGCAAATAAAACATCATCTACTCCCTCAAGGTAGTCTCAGGAAGGTTCTATGCTCTGATACCACCTAAGTGTAGGGCCCCGGGATTTAACCTCACATTAACATGCAATTAATACCTTTAATCGTGATCAATAATCAATAAATAATATTCCGGCTAATTTTTTTTTTAAACAAATATTAACCAGACACATTGGGCCCTCCTAAAACCATGACTGACCACTTGATGATGTATAAATATATTTGAGCCGGAATTTATTTAAATCAAACAACAAACAGACAGCATCTCGACTATAAATATCAAAATCCAGCATCACAATCCTAAGCAAATGATGACAGGCCCACTATCGCCAAAGTAATTACTTTCCATCATAAATAAAATTTGACATACCTGATCGAGATGCTGATCACTATTACATAAACACAAACATAGACCGAAGCATACAATCTCTTAAACCATAAACATAAACAGAAAATCTCTTAAACCTATTGGACATCAAAAGTATATTTGTACAGTACTATCAAACACTAGAAACTAGTGGGCTCTACCCTATATTCCGTCGTCAGTCTAACTCTGACCCCGTCCACTAGTACCAGTTCTGTCACCTGAAAAACAAAACCCATAAAAGGGTGAGCTAACGCCCAGTACGTTCTTACCAACATACCAACAGAAATTATACAGATCGTAAACATCTCATCAATATAACTCAACAGTTTAACTAATAATAATACATTGTTATGTTACCTCGGAACTAATCCTGTCAAACCAGACAACAATAATATAATATAAACGACGTCCAATGTTACATCATAACATCACATCATCTATAATGCATCGCAATGCATTCACTATCATTAGACCAGATATATCATCCACTGGCCTACATCAAGGACTCGTCAGTCCAGGACTCGTCAGTCCATATCATCCAGATATATGATATCAGGACCAGAAATTTCATCCACTGGCCCAAATCCTGGACTCATTAGTCCACATCAACCACATCTAGAACATTTATCCAATCATCAATCCATATATAAAATATACACCAATATCCACATCCTCTTTATATTTCACCTCGTCATATAACATAATATCATAATTCTATCTCAGCTCATCATCCCATCACATATTATCAAATCTTCTCATTTAATGATATTCACTTTATATGTTTACTCAATGATAATTGACTGCTCTTATTAAAATAGAACGTACTTGAATGGTGGTGGAATAAAAAGAATTATAATCTTCGACTTTGCACCTGACTGCTGCTGCCACAATCTGATCCAAAATCAATATTAGATTGATGTTCATGTCTAACTTTTCAGATTTAGATTCCATTTCCTATTATTTTGTTTTTACATAATTCACTGTCTTAACACCATGCTGTCCTTTTGCCTAAAAAAAAATGCAAGAGTAGTAGTTAAATCTTATATGAATTTATTTGTATATGCCTTTCTTGTGCATGACCAGTACTCATCTCAAAGTTTATGTATCAGTCGTATCCCACTATCTCTAAACTGGAACCAAGGAATAATAGCATACTAGTATACAAATAGAATTACTTGATAGCTCATCTATCCAAATGGACGTCCAACACATTTATACAAAAAACTCCATTTAGTAACTTCCTATATTATTTCTTTATAGCCACAAATGAGACTAATAGCTCCATGACTAAACCCTTGTAGTAAATTTAAGGGTAATTCCTTATACATCTCAAACAAAAAATTTAAGAATTCTTACTACGTTCACAATTTGTCCCTTCCTAAGAAAAGTGATACAAAATTAAAATTTCTTATCTAATTCTAGTAGAAGACACCCAAGAAGCCATATTTACTACATTTCCTAACACAAAACAAACCTACGACTGAAGGCATGAAAGGTTGGAATTTCGAAGAAGTACCTTCTCTCCTATGCTGGTTTCTTTCTTCCTGTTTGTTCTCCTCTTTACCCCTTTTTCGATTTTGCTTTCTTCTCCCCCTTTTTGTTTTTAAGGAAATAACTTGACTTCAATTTCTTGGAATTGCAAATGACCAGACGTCAAGCTGAAAACATGTTGAAGAATGACTCACACATTCTTTTGTTTTTGTTTTTTATTTGTTTTTTTTTTCGATTTTATTTTCTTTATATATATATATATTTTTACAAATCACTAATGTCTATCCTCATTCTTACGATTAGCCCCTAATTGCTTATTTACACTACACAAAACATAATGAATAAGTATTGCAATTTATTCATAACCACCTTTCTAAATTTATTTACAGGTGTTAGAATCTAATTATCTTTCTTAGTCTTTCCGGGTGTTACAATTCTCAATGCTTACTTATTTTTCTTAATCTTTTCTTCATTACCTTTACGGGTGTTACATTTTGACACTACTATTTCACACACAGAAGAAAGAAATATAGGTAATATCTCGCATCTCATTGATCTCTGGATGCCATCGCAATTTTTGGTGATATCAATTGGCGCCGTCTGTGGGAAACACGAGTTAGAGACGTTGATATGGCTGAAAGATGTAGACGTGGAGTCCGACAAAACACTAGTAGGAGAGGTCAACCTGAACCTGATCAGCACATTCCTCTTGAAAAGGATAATCAACCACCTCCTCCCATCAGGAAGTAGCAGAACTCACCATGGACCAATTGGCACAGCTCATCACTCAAACTGTGTGTAATACCATAAATCAGAACCGTGTACCACCACCTCCTCAACATGATCAGGAAACACATCCTCAACATGATCAGACACCACCTCGTCCTCAACATGACCAATCCCCTAAACTTAATGAGGCTGAAAGACCTTCTATAAAGCCACATGTAGTGCCCCCATCACTAGATCCAGTGGATGAGGTATGAGGGAAATAAGAAGACCTCTCACCAAGTTTCAGGCAGGACGCATTGTGAGAACATGATGGGAGCACTTATCCAGAAGAACACATATGAAGGTTTGAAAATGCTACTTTGTTACACAGGTATTCGGATGGGATCAAGCGCCGTGTTTTTCTCATACTCGTCAGGCCAGCACAACAGTGGTTTTACATACTAAAACCAAGCATTGTCCAATGATTTGTAGAGTTCAGCTCATCGTTGCTTAATCAGTTTGCCAGTAGCAATAGATTTCACAAGACATCTATGAGCTTGTTCACTACCAAAGAGTCAGAGCAAGAGTCCTTGCGAGAGTTTGTGTAGTGTTTTAACAAAGCTGCTCTTTAGGTCTTAGCAGCAACAACTGATGTCCTTATCAATGCCTTCACAAAAGGTCTGAAAGCTAGAGAATTCTTCAAATCATTGGTAAAGAAACCTCCATGTAGTTATTATGAGCTCCTTGGCTGAGCTGAGAAATATGTGAATTTGCAAGATGCTTTGAAGCAGAAAAGGGTGAACATCAGGTCGGTTGAGAAACCGAAAAGAGAAGAAAAGTTAGAGATGGGTAAGAAAAGGCCTATTGAAAAAGAGAAGATTACGACCAAAGCCGAGGACCAATCCCTAACACTCATCTAGCCACGAGCCTTGAACAAGCTATCAAGATAAGTGACGAACAAAGGAAACTGGAAAGGCCAAAGAAGCAGAAAGAGGTCCATATTTGCCTCCCCCCCGACAAATATTGTGTTTTTCATCGAGAGTACGAGCACTCTACTAATTAATGCCATAAATTGGAAGACAAGGTGGAGAAAATTATCCAGAAGGTCTCACATATGAAATCTCTCCTCACAAGGACCAGAGAACCATACAGACAGAACATGCCTCACTGAGATCCACCTCGGGGCAATCAAAGAGAGGGTACACCCGATCGTCGCCGACCTGAGCGGTGAGGTCAAGATGACCAACAACCTGATAATCAGATATGAAGAGTAGTGAAGATTGAAAATGATCCGACCCAAGGAGTCATATAAAGGATATCTGGTGGATCCACCGATGAGGATTCAGGTCGGTCTTGAAAAGTACATGGTAGGAGGCCAGAAAATATGGAAGTTGTTGAGGAATTAGGACAAAGAGATGATCCAATAATAAACTTTCGTCCGGATGATCTTAAAGGTGTCTCAAGCCCGCACAATGATGCTCTAGTGGTAATAGTCACTCGCAAATTATGATGTGAGCAGAATCTTTATTGACACAGGAAGCTCAGTTAATCTTTTGTTTTAAAAAAAAAATTGGACAGATGCAGATAGAAGGTTCTCGGTTTGAGCAAATCACTACACTTTTTTATGGTTTTACCAGGCATGCAATTCAACCATTAGGTCAGAACATGCTCCCCTTATCTATGGGACATGGTTCCATACGTGCATCCAAAATGGTGAACTTCACAATAGTAGGTGCCCATTCTTTGTACAATGGCATCATTGGCCGACCTGCAGTGAAAAACTTCATAGCTTTGCAATATATATATATATCTAGTAATCAAAGGTTAATAGTTTTCACAAATCGTTTTTCGGTATTAATCGTTCAATAAGGACACGGTAGTGGTTTATTGTAACATTAATACTAGACTTGTTATAGCTTGACCACAATATAACAAATGCAATAGGAAAACTTGTCAACTTATAGTGTAGGATTTTGAATCTTAATTAATAGGAAAATTTTGGGGGATTACATTGGTGAACTGACGTCTTGATAATTGTTTTTTATCGCATCTTTTCATCATCCATCGCTGCTTTTGGTTAATTATTGTATTTTAGTCAATTTAGTTTAATAATCACTATATAATCGTATGCTACATATAGTTAATTTAATTGAATGTGGTACTTACTTTCTAGTCCTCGTGGGTTCGACACACATACTTTTTTTCTAGTATACTAAAACTTGACACCGTGCACTTGCGGTATAAAATCGCTACACTGGAATTTCTGTTTAACTAAATAGCGATCAAGTTTTGGCGCCGTTGCCGGGGAATAGTTTAAGTAATATCATTCTAGATTAGTTACTGTAATTTAGCCATTTTCAAATTTTTTTCCCTTTCTACTACTCTAATACCGCCATCTCTTTGGTTGCATGCTAAGGAGTGAACGACCGACACTCGAGCCTTTTGACCCTGAAATTGAAAGAACTCTTCTTAGAGGACTAAGAGAAGCTCGAACAATGGCTGAAATACAATGAAGGAGGAGTTGGAAAAGATGAAAGATGGAACGAAGAGGTGCCTAATAGACGATCACTCATGGATTACACTCATCCTTCGTTCCATGGATCATTGTCTAGTATTTCTAGACCAAGCGTACATGCGAACAACTTTGAAATCAATGCTGCAATCATACAAATGGTCCAGCACTCGGTGCAATTTGGAGGATCACCTACTGATTAACCTAATGCTCATATCTCCAACTTCTTGGAGATCTGCGATACTTTCAAGCACAATGGCATCACTGACGACGCCATCAGGTTACGAATGTTCCCTTTTTCTTTAAATAATAAAGCTAATTCGCGGTTGCATTCATTGCCTACTTGATCGATTACTACTTGGGATGAGATGGTGCAAACTTTCTTGTCAAAGTATTTCCCACCATCAAAGACTGCTAACATGCGAAATAATATCACTACATTCGCGCAACATGATCCTGAAACAGTGTATGAAGCATGGGAGTGCTTCAATGACTTACTAAGGAGATGCCCACATCATGGCCTTCCCATCTGGCTGCAGGTACAAACTTTCTATAACCATCAAATTTCTGATAACCGTTCTATGATTGATGCAACATCAGGAGGTACTGTTATGAGAAAGACGCCTGAGGAAGCTTATACACTGTTGGGATGGTTGTTAATAGCTATCAATGGCAGTCCGAGAGGAACGTGCCAAAAAAGCAGGCTGGAATTCATCAAGTGAGTGACATCACTGCCCTGACCGCCCAAATTGAGGCATTAAACAAACAACTAGGTAGCATGAGGTAACCCATTTTTGAAAAGTAATGAAGCTGTCGGAAACATGCCACCACTCAACAACCACTACTCCAAAGCATACAATATGGGATTGATGAACTATACACAACCACCGCCGGATTATGCACTCAAGCCAAGCATGGATGAGTTGCTAACCAAGTTCATTGCTTTGACGGAGACTAGAATGCAAAATCAAGACGCTTCGATAAAGAACTTGAAACTCAATTGGGGCAGTTAGCAACCATATTGGACGGACGAGCACAAGGAACTCTACCTAGCGACACTGAAAAGAATCCTAGGAAGCAAGTACGTGCCATAACACTGAGGAGTGGAAATGAGCTTGGTGAAGAGAATGAGACTTAAAAGGTTGAAATTAAGCAAGAGGAGAATGAACAACCACGCAATAAGGGTAAGTCTACTAAGACCACTACA
The DNA here is from genome assembly GCA_907163345.1 of Haberlea rhodopensis. Taxonomy (NCBI): domain Eukaryota; kingdom Viridiplantae; phylum Streptophyta; class Magnoliopsida; order Lamiales; family Gesneriaceae; genus Haberlea; species Haberlea rhodopensis. The sequence continues at coordinate 67,914 of CAJQUN010001026.1, forward strand.
CCCAGCACACCACAAGAAAAAGGTACACATTCCTCTCCCATTTACCGCAGCAGTTAATAGGGCGAAGGTTGATTCGAACTTTGCCGACATGCTTAAGAATTTGCATATAGATATACCATTTATTGATGTGTTATGAGAAATGCCAAATTATGCTAAATTCTTAAAGGCGGTGTTATCTAAAAAGCGGAAATTGGGAGAGCATGAGACTGTCGTTTTGACCGAGGAATGTAGTGCTATTGTGCAAAATAAGTCGGCCACTAAGTTGAAATATCCTGGGAGTTTATCTTTTCCTTGCACTATTGGGCCTATTTATTCTATTAATTCATTCTGTGATTTAGATGCAAGTGTTAACCTAATGCCCCTACCCACTAGGAATTGTCGAGGACATGTCTGTAAAGATATATCGACTCACTTTCCCGATAGATTTCCTCGTGTTGGATATGGAAGAGGATGTGAGCATGCCAGTGATTCTGTGGCGCCCATTCCTAGCAACTAAAAGAGCCATCATTGATGTTGAAGAAGGGAAGTTGATCCTACGTATAGGATATGATCGAGTTACATCTAATATGTTTAAATCTTCAACACACGCACACAACGAGCATGATTATTTAAAAGTTAATGTGATTGACACTTTGTTTGTTGGTGTGCTGCAAGGCACCGATGAGGTGGAGATGACGACGAAGCTAAAGACTGAAGAAGACAAGAGCCATGATATGGTGAAACAAAGAAAGGAGAAGAAGCAAAAAAAGAGAAGGATGTTCATGAAGGGAGAAACAGTCCAATTACATAAAGCCCAACCACCGCACATTTTTCAAAGCAAGCGGAATGCTTCATGAGTCAGACCATTCACAATGACTACTGTCTATGCTCATGGAGCAATTAAGGTAAGTGATCATATTCTAGGCACTTATGTGGTCAATAATGAGCGGTTGAGGCACTACAACGTGGATGACACTAATCCATATAGTTCGAGCCATTGAGGCGGGATTGGCACACAAGTCCAGCTTGAGACTATAAATTAAGAAACTTTTCTTATCCCTAACCTTCGTTTGTTTTAATTTTATGAGTTTTTTATTTTTCCCGAGCCTAACTCAGTGTGTAATTTTCAGATGCAACAAATAGGGTGGATCAAATTTTGTTGGGGCATGTGGAGTTTAAAATATATATATATATATACACATATATACATATATATATATGTATATATTTCTGAAGCGACGATCGATCGGTGGTCTCACGATAATTGATCGCGAGTTGGCTAAAAAGTGTTCGAAAAAAAATTTGTCACCCTCTTTCGATCGAGCAGAAAAAATTTCGCTTTTTTAAAAAGGTAACTCTGTAGATTTTAAACACAATTCTCACACATTTCACAGAGAGAAAAATTGATCCTCACCCCCTCACTCACCACCACCAGAAATCACATCTAAACTCCACAATTACTCAACAATTCCACAGTCTCTACTACATCTCTTGTTCTAACATCGTCTTCTTTCATAGATCTGGAGATTCACAGCTGTTTTTGGAGAACATAGGTCCCAAGGAGAGAAAGGGCAAGCGAAGTCTACAACACCCTCCAATTTTTGAAATTCTTCAGGTATTCGGCTTGAATCTTCTTGAATATTGGTAGTTGAAGGCCTAATTGTGTGTTAGAAGTACAAAGATAGGATCTTTGAGGGGTTAATTGGTGGAGTTGAGATATTATATTAGTTAAGTTTGGGGGAATTGGTGGATATATTAAATTCTTGGATTATTTGTTAGTAAGAAGTTTCGTGCTGCAAATTATTAGCTGTTTGGTTTTGTGTTGTTTGGATTGGGTTGGTTGTCTTGTGGATTTAATAGCAATGGCCCCAAAGAAAAAGCAAAAGCAAGCCGCTTCATTATTGCAAGCATTTGACGCGGTTAAGTTTAACCAAGTAGCAGCGGATTTCTATCCCATTTACCACCGAAAACCACTCAATCGAGAAAGGGGCATGAATATCAACACATTCCAGTGATTCAGGAAGCGAGAAGAATAGGGTGGTTTGGATTCATTCAACAGCCGGAAGCTGCAGTGGTCCCCCTAGTGAGGGAATTCTATGTGAACTTGAGGACTCTCCATGCTGATGCATCTAGCTCTTTGTTTGTCGGGGGAAAAGTGGTTGATTCAGTCATTCCAAAATCAATAACCACTACCGGATGCCTTCGATCTAGAATGATGAATACAACGCTTTCATGGCCGGTTCAGTCGACTACGATGAGGTACTCTCGATTATCAGCATTGAAGGGATAGAGTGGCAAAGGACGAACCAAGGAGATCCTCAATTAGTCCTTAAATCACAGTTGAAGCCAGAGGCACACGCGTGGTTCTCATTCATAGCCGTACGGGTCATGCCATCGACCAACACTTCAGAAGTCACCAAGGAGAGAGCTGCATTGGTATATGCCATCCTGATGGGCTATCTTTGGACCTAGGGGATATCGTGAATGATGATATCCGAAGCTTCGGACGCCGTCCGCCCACTTATGCGCTACCATTTCCTTCCATCATTACTGCATTGTGCAAGAAGTGTGGCGTTGAATGTGACACTGATGAAGAGCTCTTGCCACCCAAGGGACCCACAGTGGTAGACAGACCACCACCACCTACAGGCCGACGTAGAGCACAACCACGACTTTGCAGCAGCCATTCTACTGGACCATCCTCATCTGCTGTTGCAGTGCCTACCTCTGTCACACTGGACTCCCTCAACCGATATCTCCAAGAAATACGCCTGGAACAAAGGGATATACAAAATGAACAAAGGGAAATCCGCTTGGACCAACAACAGATGAATCAACTCCATATGGAGTACATGCAATATCAATTTGCATGGAGCACTGCCTTGGCACAGGGTTTCCCGACCATCCTGTTCCCACCACAACCAATCTTTCCATCATATCAACCATACCCGCCAGTACCCCCACCGGAGCATGAGGATGAGGACGAGGATCACTGACGATCGTCGTCGAGGTATGTGTATTACTATTACACTTTTTGATTACTGCATAATGAGGGCAATGCACATACTAAGATTTTGGGGGGAGGGGGTGTTTACTGATAGCTGTTGTTTTTGTTGATTGAGTTGTTCTTGCAAAGCTTATATCTATCACTTGACTAAGCTGTTCTTGAGCATCTAATTTTTTTTGGAACATGAGTTCATCCTTAAGAAATAATTGAATTTGAATTGCAATTGTATTACATGATGAAATTAATCCCCATTCAACTTGAGTCCTGTAATTTTTTGACTTGTTTGTGAATATCATTGGTTGAGTTAGTACTTCAAAATTGTGGAATATTTTGGGCACTTTTGAGTCATGATTGTGTGGATTATGTGTTGGAAAGTGCAAAAATTTTGTGAACTATGATTTGTCTTGAGCATCTTAGAGTACTCTAGAACCTATTTGATGGCACATTGTGGCAAAATTTTATAATTATGAACTTGGCTTGGACATGATTTAGGCGATCTTTGGAACGTTTGAGCCTTTCAAGCCTACCGTGTCTATATTTATCCATAGTGTTCACTTTTGAGCTTAGTTGAAACAAAGAATGGAAATTGACTACCATTCAACTTTTGTTGATGAAACTCATTATACCTACCTTTATACGAGCTTACAAATAATTTTTATCCTTATCTTAAGGGAGTATAATGAATTTCATGTGCATACTATGTTTTGGGCTATTAAGTGTTTATACTATATTTTGGGCTATTACAAGAAAACAATTCAATGCCTAATGAAAAAGGAAAAAGAAAGGAATATTGAAATAATATATAGTTATGTGATGATGAACCATGTGAAGGTCTTACATTGACCAAATTTAGTAAAATCTAACAAAGCCCATCGTCATCAAGATTTAAAGAAAGGAAAGAAAGAAAAAAGAGTTGAAGATGTTCTCAAATGAAATTGACAAATTATAATCTCTTCGTGAATTTCCCTACATTTTCTTTGAAACCCGACACCAAAGGCCTAATATTATAAGCTTAAAAAGACATTTTGATCCAAGTTTATGGAGTAATTACATTAGTGGAGAAGTGCTTGAAAAGTAGGCTTATGGAGTGCTTGATAGTAATCTTGACTTTGAGTTTATTAGTATTATTTGATCTTGAAGATGTGTATGAAACTCAAGATTGACAATAACACACATGCACGTTCCGTAAAACACTTGTTGTTGATTGTTGGATTGACTCTTGTTGATGTGTTAGTGGGGTTTTTGAGCTTTACATTTAAGTTGCTAAATTAGTTCTTTTAAAGTATTAAGGATGAACTCTATATTTTGCCCTTACTGCTTGCTCGATGACGATCAAGTCTAAGTGTGGGAGAGTTGATAAGTGTCGTTTTTACACGTATTTTTCTATGATTTGTATTTCTTTTCGTGTTGATTCCTGGATGATTTTACTCTTTTTGATATATATTTGTTGATTTCAGGAATCTAGGTGAAAGTGCATAAAAAGTGGAGGAAATGAGCAAAAATGATGAAAAATGACCAAACCGAGTCAACGCAGCACATATTTGGAAGTTTGAAGCCTCGATCGATCACGAGCATAGCTCGATCAGTCGAGCGTGGCAGGAATTTTTGACCAACAAAAGTGAACGTTACTCCATCGATCGAGAGGACCAGCTTGATCGATCGACGAAGACATAAATTTTGAGAAACGAGAATGAAGAGCTCACGATCGATCGCCACTTTGCTCGGTCGATCGCCCAACGAAGTTTTCAGAAAAAAAATTTCATTTTGAGTTTGGTCCAACAAGGACACTTCTATCCAACCCCTCCACTATATAATGGACCTATTACACAAATTTTTGGAATTTTGCACAATATAATTCAGACCTAGGAGCAGCCTCCTTCATCCCACATTCATCCAAAAACTGCTCAAGCCATTGAAGAAGTAAGAGCAACGCAAGAGACAGATCGATGGAGCAACGCACGGAGTGACGACCTTGTTTATTCGTATTTCTAATCTTGTTTACTTTTTATTCTCATATTTTGATGTTTAGATAGTTGAAAAACATATTTATGCATTATTGTTTGATGACAATTGTTGGCTAGGCTTGTTTATCAAGGCTAGGGGATCCCGTGTTTGAACCCATGATTTGAATATTAGTTTTTGATTCAGTTTTTACAATCTTTGCGCATAATTTATGTTTTTAATGCTTGCAAGAGATTAGCTACCTTTTGTAAGAATTTGGTAATCGTAATTGACTTGACCATACGAAATTACGATACGACATAGTAAATTAGGCCGTGGATTTCAGACTGAGATCGAGACATAAAGTCAAATACAAGGGTGATAGCAATAAATATCTAGTAATCGACGGCTAATAGTTTTCACAAATCGTTTTTCGGTATTAATCGTTCAATAAGGACATGAGAGTGGTTTATTGTAGCATTAATACTAGACTTGTTATAGCTTGACCATAGTATAACAAATGCAATAGGAAACCTTGTCACCTAGGAACATATGATTTTGAATCTTAATTAATAGGAAAATTTTGGGGGATTACATGGATGAACCGACATCTTGATAATTGATTTTATCGTATCTTTTCATTATCCATCGCCGTTTTTGGTTAATTATTGTTTTTAGTCAATTTAGTTTAATAATCACTCTATAATTGTAGGCTAATTATAGTTAATATAATTGAACGTGGTACTTACTATCTAGTCCTCGTGGGTTCGACACTTAATACTTTTTATCTACTATACTAAAACTTGACATCGTGCACTTGCGGTATAAAATCGCTACACTGAAATTTTCTGTTTGAATAAATAACGATCAACGTGCTTCCAGGATCTCGGCCCATCAAACAAAAAAAGAGGCATGGTAGGAAAAAATATTGGGTACCTGGTCACAGAAAGAATAATCGAAGCCAACCCTCAGAAGGTCAGAGCCATCATGGATATGACACCTCCCAAAAACATGCAGAAAATACAAAGCCTGACAGGGAGAATTGGCTCTCTCATGCTTTATATCCAGGCCAGCTCATCGAATGTGATGCCTGAAAATAGTCCATGTGTTGATTAGTGGAAATCATCATTATATGTTAATGATTGAACGTTATAGACTCAGGTTCGGGTTGAACCGATAAAGATAGAATAAATGAAATGATTTTATATGAATTAATGATTAGTATAAGTAGATGTATTCAGATTTTGAAACACATAGTACACATTATAACACCTAGAAAATCCTACAAGCTCTCTTCAAAACCCCTGCATCTCTTTTGCAATCGTAGCTTTGATTTGGCCTGGAAATCAAGTAGAACTTGATTATAAGTTGAAGTCAAGTAACTTGGTAAGGATTTTGAGTTATGTAAAATTGTTTTCTTGCAAAGATGAACATGTATATGTGTTGGAAGTGAAGTGGTATTTCTTTGAGCTAGTAGAACTTGGATTGAAGCAAGTAAACTTGATTTCTTGATAAAAGAAGTACATATGGTGATGTAGCATTGTTTTTATGAAGTTATGAGAGCTTGGATTGAGATGTATGTGTTAAACTTTGAAGATACGCATGAAAATCCCTTGTTTTTGCTCTGCTCTGAGCTGTCCGTCGCCTCGAATTGGTCGCAAGGAATGTGGCAATCGATCACGAGATCAGAAAATTTTAAGGGGGTTTAAGGTCGATCGCTAGGACGCGACCGATCGATCTATTGCTTGGAGATCAATCACGTAAAGAATAGAAATCGATCGCCGAGGGAATAATTTTTTGTGTCGAAATTTGATTAGTGGATCTGGAGTCTGGGGGAACCTTGGAGTGAGGTTTGTGATGTATTGGAGTGAGTGGGAGATAAATATTGAACAATCATGATTATTTTAGAGTTTTGGTACAAGTATTTGAGACTCTGGTTTTTGGAGCCTTGGTACTATATGTACCAAGTAAACTCGATGTTCAATCATTTTCTCCCGGCTCACTTCCTCTCACCTCACTCCCGCCTTTCCCCTTTCCATCTTTTTCTCTCATGGAAGAGAATCGAGCATGGCTCGACTTTGTAGCGAAATCTCTCGAAGATAATTGGGTAATATTCTTCCCCACGCTTTTGTCTTCGTTTTAATAGTAGTTTGTAGAGTTTGGTTGTGTGTCGTATTGGGTTTGCGTTTTGAGAGATTTTGCAGAAATTTGTAAATTGATGTTTTGATGTTTTTATTGAGTTTAAATGGTGTTTTTACAGTAGTGAAGGTGTTGGGGTGTTGGATTTGAGTTTGGGTGTGAAAAACACCATTGACGCAAAAAAATTTGTAAAATCGCAGATTGCGACACGGCATTGGCGTTGGCGCCGATCGATCGCGACATAATGTTGAAATTTGGTGACGATGAACAGTGCCCGCGGTCGATCTCGAGAATTCGCCGATCGATCGTGAGGAGGCAGTGGATTATGGCGATCGATCGGAGCTGAGCGGCGATCGATCGTGGAGGTTTGGATTTTGGCAGATAGATCTCGCGATCGATCGCGAGAAAACGACGATCGATCACGGCCTCTATTTTATTGTTTTTGAAAATTGTTAAAATGTTGGGATTTTGGAATTGGAGTATGTATAGTAGAGTTTCATGACGATGTTTACTTTTCAATGGAAATATTAAACTTTAAAATGAAGTGGTTTGAGTTGAAGAACATTAGTAAGATGTACTACTCGATCGAATTAATTAATAACTCAATGAACATAGAATAAAATGGGATGTCTTGGGTAGTATACAGAGTTCAGTAATTATGATTAATCATTGTGATATGATGATGTATTTGGAGGTTGAGTATGTGCATGGTGATCGCTATTTATTTAAACAGAAAATTCCAATGTAGTGATTTTATACCGCAAGTGCACGTTTGTCAAGTTTTAGTATAGTAAATGAAGAACAGGTTGTCGAACCCACATGGACTAACTGTAAGTATCAAATAAGATGTTTTTAACTATATTTAACCTACGATAATGAATTAATTAAAATACTAATTAATTAAATTAAACTACTAATCTAACCAAGTCAATAAAAGTACACGAGAAAATTCCGCTAGAGAAGATTATCGAGACGTCGGCTCATCAATGCAATCACCTACAATTCTCGATTGAATATCCAAATATTTCTAAGGTGATGAGTTCTTCAAATTTATCTAATATACTCTCTCGAGTTTTATTAAACCTAATATCAAATTGCAGTAAGTCACTCTCGTGAACTTATTTAACAACTCAATAATGCATAAGATCCATGAAAACTCCTAGCTTTCAACTACTAGATATCTATGGCTATCACACATGTATTTGACGTCATCTCTCGATCTAGGTCTGAAATCCATGGTACGAGTTACTAATTTCGTATCATAAAATCATCTCTCGATCTCAGTTACGATACTAACATCATTCAAAAATGATCAATCCCTCAAAAGTATTAAACTAATAAAACATACACAAAGAATTATAAGGATTCAATCAAATAACTACTCATCAAATAGTAGGTTCAAAACAAAGGTTTGCCTAGCCTCGATAAATAAATTTAGTTCCACATAATTAAGCAAAACAATTCAAAACTAATGATTAAAGACAAAGAAAAACTCCCGAAGTCGACTTCGTTCGTAGATCCTTGCTTCCTCTCTCGCTTCCTTCTCAATCGCCTCTTGAATCTCCTTGTTGAAGATGTTCCAAAATCCTAGGATGTTTGATGGATGGATGTGGATGTTGGTGATATGGAGAATGGAAGATTGGAGGCTATTCCTAGGTTGTAAAGTCCCCTCTAGGTTAGATTTTCGTCCAAACTATATATAGGAACTGATTTTTTCACTTACTTGTTGGACACAAACTCTATAAGGAATTTATTTTTCAGAAAACTCTTCCGGGCGATCGATCGAGCAGACTGCTCGATCGATCGAGACAACTTTCTAGACACGCCAATCGATCGAGATTGAGTCTCGATCGATCGAGCTGCTTTTATTTATTTTTTATTTTTTCTTTCCTTCTTTTATTCCTTGGCTTTGACGCGTTCGATCGGTTCGGTCATTTTTCATCATTTTTGGCTCATTTCCTCTACTTTTAAGCATTTCAACATTGATTCCTGAAACATACAAATATATACCAAAAGGCGTAAAACCTTCCATGAATCAATACGAAAATCATTAGAAATCATATCTAAATAAGTATAAAAATGACACTTATCACATGGGTATGTGATTGTGCGCACGTAATTGATTGTGAGCTATTAACTGTGTATAACGAATAATTCACTAGGTCACGAGGCAACGACAAGGATTGGCTCTTGCTATTGGATTATAATGTACGTGTGACGTACGAGCATATGTAATTATATTACCGTTACGTTTAATGAATAATCTTATTGTTGTATTGATTGAGTACGTGTTTACGTACGAGTAATAGACGCGTATTATGTTTACGTTTAGTAATTGAACTATGTTGATACTTGCGATCATTGGTATGTCACGGGTTGACTTTGGACGACCACGGGTTGGACGATCACGAGTTGACATTGGACGGTCACGGGTTGGCGTATGATTTTTGGAATGTCACGAGTTGACATTGGACGACCACTGGTTGACATCGGATTATTGATATGTCTGGATTGACATTGGACGACCACAGGTTGGCGTCTGATTTTTTTGGAAGGTCACGGGATGACACGAAAAGTCACGGACTGACGTGGATATTTATGTATCGACTTCTAATGAAATGATTGAAGAATAATGCATTGATATCATAGTAATTGATGATTTTGGATATTGTGAGAACATGAACGACGTAAGAGATCTCATATGGTTGTAGTATACTCAGGGAGTATTCATTTAAATTATAGCATTACATCCTGTAAAGTATTAATTGTATATTTGATGGTATTGAGATTATGTTATTGATATGCTCACCCCACATAGGGGTTGTTTGATGTTGAGACAGGTAGAACAAGTACAACATTGGCTCTGGAGATGAGTTCGAGCTGTTGCTCGAGAATGCTCCCAGGACTGAGGTACTAATATTTGTATTGATAATAAGACTTGTACATGTAGATACATATTCATTTATTAAGGGCTCGTGTGTGAGCATTTTGAATAGGTGTATATGTCATGTATAAAATGGAAACTTCTCTTTTCAATTACGTATTGCCTGCAATTATTTGAGAATGTAATTGCATGATGAATTGAGAATACGATGGGTGCATTGTGAAGTGTATACTTATGTTAGTTGAATTGGGTTGGGAATTGGACATTAAGAGAATTATGTCAAAAAATTTATAGACGTCATGTCATTGTTATTGAAGCTTGCAGTGAGAATTCCCTAATACTATGAACGTATGCACTAATACAGATGATAAATGCACTAATCACGTGATAAGGACGTGGGTTCTTATATCGAAGCCTTCCTTTCTTTAAAATCCTCCGTAAATCTGGAAAGTTTGAGTGGAATGATGTATGCAACAAGGCTTTTGAAGATTTGAAAGAATATCTGGTTGAGCTCCCTATTTTGGCTAAGCCAGTACTGGCTGAACGATTATTTGTTTACCTATTTGCCACTAAAGGGGCTATTAGCTTGGTTTTGGTCAGGCATGAATGTTCTTCTCAAGAGCCTATCTATTGCTATCACATGCACATACCTCGGGATAGAAAGATTGGCTCTGATTCTAATCATAATGACCAGACGACTCAGACCATACTTATTGTCACACCCGGCCACTATGCTTAAGAATAGCCTGTTGGGAAGAATTATGAGCCGAGCTGATGATAAGACCCTCGAGAGTCAATGACGCACGGGAATAGTATTTCAAAATCTCGTTTTGCCAAGGACTTAGAAATCAAGCAAAAGACGTGGAATTGACAAATAAAAACGATTTATTGACCCAACAAAAAGAACAAAATGACTCAACTAACAAAATAAACCCCTACCCATTGCTTATCCAGGCAAGAAACCTCGGTATATGATTCAAACCTCGACATGTTTCTACAATTCAGACAAGAACCTTGGTATGTAAAATTGCACATCGACCCATCGCTTAACACGAAGCAAGAAACAAAGGTTTCAACAAGCACCTTGACCCACTACTTAGAAAAGTAGGAACCTCGGTATCAAAAACGCCACAAGGAATACTCCTTGATAAGTTCCAAGAATGGGATCACTTGGATCCATGAGAGAAAACTCTCCACAAAGCAAAGAGCCACATTTTTTTGGATGAATGTTGTTGTATCTCTCCATTAAAATGATTGAATACAAGTATTTATAGGACTCGTTGACTTTTCATAACCTAATGGGCTCATAACAAGCTCAATACAACATTGTTCTTAGCCCATCTAGCAATAATTCGAAAATAACATGATAATAACTTAACTAAAAACCTACTAATATCTAAATCAATCCAAACTAGCACAATCACTAAATATGAATACAATGATGATCCAAAACATTATGTAGAATCCATGCTCTTGATTTTGGACTTGTATGTCTATTTGAAGCTCTTCATGATCTATTTGAGCTCTTCATGAACCTCACATCAACTTGCATGTCTATTTGAAGCTCTTCATAAATCTCACATCATTCACCATTTCTTTGAAAAAGGTTTGTCATCAAATCTTGTTTATACTTCAATGTTCACATCTTATCCCCCAAACATAAAAAGTGAGATTGCAACAACTTGACAGTTTAGGAACCAGATTGTAGAATAAATTTGAGGGACCTAATTGCAACCTTATGACCCAATTGGATAGACATTGAAAAGATCAAAGCTCTAGGTACCTAATTGAAAATTTGGACAAAAAAGACACAAAAAAAGAGGAAGGAATAGTAAAAATGAGACATGGGATTATAATATGTGATAAGATTGAAAAGATATAAAATTTAGGAAATTTAGAGTCCAAAAATAAGAAAAAAATCAGTCAAGAATCCTCTTTGAAGTAAAAAAGATTTATGATAGAGATTTTCTTACTCAAACTATTCAAAATACTATTTTCACACACTTTAAAAATATCACATATTTTTTTGGACGAAAATTCAACTTTTTTTTTGGAGTTTTGCTTTTTTTCAACACTAAACATCAATAACAAGCAAAACGAACCAAACGATGAAATAAAGACTCGAAGAAACAAAGTTTGTAAGAAAAATGACGACAAGAAGACTCAAAGAAGGAGCTTGATTTTTAAAAACACCAAGGCTATACCAAATGATAAGATCCTCGAGATTCAATGACGCACGAGATTAGTATTTCAAAATCTTGTTTTGCCAAGGACTTAAAAATCAAGCAAAAGTCTCGGAATTGACAAATGAAAACATTTATTGACCCAACACAAAGAACAAAACGACTCAACTAACAAAATGAACCCCTACCTGTTACTTATCCAAGCAAGAAACCTCGGTATATGATTCAAACCTCGACCCGTTGTCTACAATTCAGACAAGAACCTTGGTATGTAAAATCGCACCTCGACCCATCGCTTAACACGAAGCAAGAAACAAAGGTTTCAACAAGCACCTTGACCCACTACTTAGGAAAGTATGAACCTCGGTATCAACATGATGCACCTTGACCCACTACTTAGAAAAGTAGGAACCTCGGTATCAAATGACGAACGTCACAAGGAATACTCCTTGATAAGTTCCAAGAATGGGATCACTTGGATCCATGAGAGAAAACTCTCCACAAAGCAAAGAGCCACGTTTTTTTGGATGAATATTGTTTTATCTCTCCATTAAAATGATTGAATACAAGTATTTATAGGACTCGTTGACTTTTCATAACCCAATGGGCTCATAACAAGCTCAATACAACATTGTTCTTAGCCCATCTAACAATAATTCGAAAATAACATGATAATAACTTAAATAAAAACCTACTAATATCTAAATCAATCCAAACTAGCACAATCATTAAATATGAATACAATGATGATCCAAAACATTATGTAGAATCCATGCTCTTGATTTTGGACTTGTATGTCTATTTGAAGCTCTTCATGAATCTCACATCAACTTGCATGTCTATTTGAGCTCTTCATGAATCTCACATCAACTTGCATGTCTATTTGAAGCTCTTCATAAATCTCACATCAGCTGATGTATTAGGTTGGCTTGTCAAGTGCACAGCCGATCTAGGGGAATATGGTATCCAATATGAACCAAGAACTGCTATCAAGGCTCAGGCCATGACCGATTTTATAATAGAAACTCTTCATCCAGAAATGTAGGAACTATGGAAAGTGTATTTGGATAGATCATCTACCAATGATGGTGAGGTATCAACGTCTTGTTCATATAACCTAGTGGAGATGGGGTAAAGCTGTCAGTCAGATTGGATTTCAGGGCATCTAACAATGATGCATAATACGAAGCCGTCTTGGCCACTCAGAGTTACTCGTAATATTGGAGCTAACCACATTCATGATTTCTCTCTCATTTAGTGGCTCAGCAAATGAATGTGGTCTATGAGGTGAAGAATGAGAAATTGATACAGTATGCTCAAGCGGTAGAAAAAGCAAAGGAGGCATTTATAACTGTGATGTTTAAACAAATCCCTAAATAAGAAAATGACAAGGATGATTATCTAGCTAAAATGGCTAACAAGCTCCACACATGGAAAGATCGGGGTGATAGTCCAAGTCGAGCTTGCACCAAACTCGGACAAACCATAACCATATGTTCCTAACAAAGCTTACAAACTAAAAAAAAGAAGTCTTCGGTTCATACTTGTGGAAGAGATCTCATACAAGAAGTAATTTGCACGACCTCTTCTAAGGTGTTTGGGCCCTAAGGAGTCAAATAATGTACTAAGGAAAATCCACGGAGGATACTGTGGAAATCACTTGGGAGCATTCTTCTTAGTAAAGAAGGTTCTTTTGGCAGGATATTTCTTACCAAATATACAGAAAGACTCTATGACCGTGGTAATCTCATGTGATAGCTGTCAGAGGTATGCTAGACTTCAGCTCCAGCCTACCGTGATGATGAAGTCTATCGTGGCTGCATGCCTATTTGATCAATGGGGACATCGACATTGTGGGACCTTCCCAACAGCACCAACTCAGAATATATTTCTTATAGTTGCTATTGATTACTTCTCCAAGTGGGTAGAGGCTGAGCCCTTAGTCAGAATCATTAAGAAGAAGGTCATGAATTTTATATGGAAGAATATCATGTGCGGTAATGGAGTCCCAAGGAATTTAATCTCGGACCATGGGAGGCAGTTTCAAGGAGCTCAGATCAAAGCATGGTGTGAAGAGATGAAAATCCAACAAGCTTTCACTTCGTCGCCCACCCGCAGAGCAATGGAAATGTGGAAGTAACTAACCGATCTTTGGTACAAAGCCTCAAAGCCAGACTAGGACGAGCCAAATGGTAGTCTGGTCATAGCGAACCACCCCGAAGATGGGAACCAGAAAAACCCCTTTCATTTTAGTCTATGGCAATGAAGCAGTGCTCCCCGTAGAGATTTGAGCTGAGTGAGCTCGGATCCATTTCTATGTTGATCAAAATGATGAAAGAAGAGCAGCTGATCTAGATCTGATAGAAGAAAAGAGAAAAACAGCAGCAATCAGGATGTAAGCTTACCACAGACGCATAGCTTGGGCATACAACGACAAGTAGTTCCAAAAGGGTTTCAAGTAGGAGACCTGGTCTGAAGAAAGTGCAAAAGGTAGAAGGGGACAAGTTAGATCCAAAATGGGAAGGCCCTTCAAGATAGTGGAGAAGCTCAGGTCAGGGGCATATTACTTAGAAGACATTTCGGGTAAGAAGCTCAAAAGGCCCTGGAACACTTATCATCTACTCAAATATTACTCTTAATTTTTGTTTTTCATTTCAGTTGTAATTAATTTTCCAACAATTTTTCCTTAGAAGAATTTCAATATGAATGTTAATTTTTTTTTGGCTTGATGATTCTTAAAAGCTTAGGGTTTTCACCTGACCTCTAGAGCTACATTTACAACGAGTTCACTTCAGCCTCGGTTACACTAGGCTTTGAGGGTTTTGACCCGACGTCAGGAGCTATGTTTACGATGAGCTCACTTCGGCCTCGGTTACGCCAGGCTTTTGATGGTTTTCACCCAACCCCAAGAGCTATGTTTTACGACGATCTCACTTCGGCCTCGGTTATGCCAGGCTTTAAGGGTGTTTACCCGACCTCAGAAGCTATGTTTACGACGAGCTTACTTCGGCCTCGATTCCACAAGCTTTGAGGTTCTCACCCGACCTCGGGAGCTATGTTCAAGACAAGCTCACTTCGGCCTTGATTACACCTGTCACATTTCACTTAGTCTTTACGTGGTTAATTATTACGTTTGATCGAGCTTTGTGGGCTCCAATCCGATCTCATTTTTACTTCACCCATACGAGGTTAATTATTATGTTCCGCCGAGATTTGTGAGCTCCAGTTTGATCTCATTTTACTTAGCCTTTATGAGGTTAATTATTACGTTAGGCCGAGCTCTGTGAGCTCCGATCTGATCTCATTTTTCTCAGCCTTTACGAGATTAATTTTGTTATGGTCGAGCTTATCGGACTACGAGTCGATATACTTGGGTGGTACTGTTTTATTTTTTCATATGTTGTCAAGCTCATAGTGATCTCATTATACTTAATTATTATAACAAAGCCTAAACAATAATAACGAACCTAAAAAGATATTCATTGATCTTGCTCGTCACGAGCTTCACACTATTACAAAAACTAAATACAGAGAAAATAAAGCCTATACATCAGGGGAACAAGATCAATGAATAATTTATCACATGATGCATAGATGATTCATTGGGCGTATCATATTGATCTTATCGCTCCTTTGCTACCATTTGATTATGATGAGATCTATAGTGTCATGGGACACAGGACACGACGATGACAAACAATTTAGGTAGAAACTGTAGTCATGCGCGTTGTCTCCGGACCTAGACACAAGGGATGTTGGGCATATCACAGGCACGATGGAGGAAAGATGCCGTAGCACAGTGTGTGTCGCCACCCTGCTTGACATTGTTGATGACTATTTCCTTGGATTCCGGACGTTTGATATCTCAAGATGATTTGTACCTTACATAGATTGCATTGCATTGCATTGCATTGCATCATCTATCACATTTTATAGATGCATGTTGTAATTATCTGATAATTCTATATTAGGCTTTGGCTCACCCCCAATGTGGGATGTTGTTGTCTTTGTGTGTGGACAATGACATGTAGTACATGTAACCTGGATCTTAAAGAGGGAATGCTCGGTGAAAGCTATACCTGAAGTTGTTTTCTGTCTCGTAGTTAGTTATTTATGCCAGGGTGTGCCCTGGAATGTAAACTTATGTATATTAAGTTTATTTCTGTTCAATATTGTATATGTTTTGATATTTGGTGTTTATTTAATGCTGATGGTATTGTGTAAATATTTTCAGCATTGGTATATCGATTTACATATGGTAGATGGTATTATGTAAATACTTTTAATATGGATTATGTGATGGATGCTTATTGTGCATGATTATGGTATTATATATTTACTTTCAGTATGAGTATATTGATATATGTATTATTATTATTGGTATGTCCCTTGTGTGGGGATGCCATGCCGAAATTTTTAGGGCCATATGTTGGTAAAAATTTAATTAATCTCCCGTTGTTTACAATATAATAATCATTATGTAATTAAACACTTGATTAGGAACGACCCTCACAATGGACCTTGTCCAAATCAAGAAAGTAAGTAGAGGTCCCATCGAGTGGATATCCTTGGGCCTTGAACTGGTCCCAACAACCATTGAAGCCTATCTACACATATGAGATATGAGATAAGCTTCTCCCCGATCTCCTCTGCCTTCTTCTACTTGCCTTCTTCTACTGCCTTAGCTCGGGACTTCTCCAGGGCCTACCGTGTAGATTCAAACTCAATCTTGGCAAGGTTCACCTCATCACGAAGGTTGTGCAGCTCGACCTCAAGCTGGGATTTCTTCTACTCGGCCTTCAACCTCGCCTCAGCTTCGCGTAGGCAATTCACCTCTAGCTCGTTTTCAATTTGGCCAGATCACTCTCATGAAGAGATCTTGCTTGAGCCAAAGCATGGGCGAGATCGGCATTGTTGGCCTCATAGGTCTGAGAGTCCTTGACAGCCCGACGATGGAACGTTGCTGGCACGAGTGTTGAATTCCCCAGCTAAAAGCATAGTCTGAATAATTAAAGATAGGTTAGCTAAAAAAAATGTATCAACCCTTATCTACATTTTACCTCGATGGCCTACTGTACAGTCTCCGCATGAGGTCGGCCTATCCCATCTGGTCCACGAATTTAGCATCCCCTCGAGGAGCGAGGTCAAGGTCGATCGATACAGCCATCAAGCTCAAGCCTTCTCCCACTAGTCGCACTCCCCCTTGTAGACCCCAAGACCTTCTCAACCACTAACTTTTCAACCCGGGGAAGAACCTCTCGGAGTGTGGAAGCTTCCACCACTAGAACCTCTGCCTCAGACACCTTGGGGACCGGCCTCTTCTTCCGAGATAGTTGGGCTTCTGGACTCCCCAAAGAAGAACCCTCAACGATGACACCTCTGGGCCCAGTCCCCTGCTCTTCAGCCAAGCTAGCCTAAATCTTCGTCTTTTGACGACCGTTAAGGATATAGACTCTGTCCACTGCACAGTAATGAAATCAGTAAACCGAGCATAATATACTTAGAAAAAAAACATGAAAAAATATTTTTATCTACCTGTTCTTCCTCTGGGGCTCACATCGGCTGGACTCAACCTAAAATAAACAAAAAGGTCCTCAGTTAACAACTTTGAAGAATTGAAGAATCGACCTCCTATAAACTGCATCGCCTCAGTGTATATTTGGCTTCATTTAAAAATTTTCAGAGGTTCAGGCAGAGCAGGAAGAAAGTCATGCCGCTCGATACAAACATCCCACGGTTGAGGAGGTTTGACAGAAAAGAAATGGTGCTTCCAGTAGTTATTAGAGGTGGAGTAACCACTGATGAACTGGCAATCAGCTTGGCTAGAAAGATACCAAGGCCTTCACTGATACTTCTTGACCGACATGAAGTGGGATAAAGAAAAGCAGTCTAGATGATAGCCAACGGATCGAAAAACTATAATTAAGCTACAAACCAATCTAAAGGAATTGGGGGAGAATTGGCTTAAATTCAGGTGATGATAATTACTGAATTGACAAAAGAACTGAGGAATGGAAAATCGGAGACTTCCTTCCAATTATTAAATAGTATTAATTTTTATAATTAGTTTTTTAATAATAAATGTTTATAAAAGTTAAATTTAGTAGTTGTTATTGATATAAAACTTGTTTATGAAGTAATTAATGATTATGTTAAGCTAATTAATTATTAAATTAAACTGATTAAATTTAATATTTATATAAATGTAATTAATTTAATTTAACAAAAATTAAATTAAATTGATAAATTATTTAAATATAAATTTATAAATATATATATAAAATAATAAAATAATAGTTATAAATGAAACTAAAAGGAATATTCTAGAGAATATTCTTTATAGTGTAAAGTTTGAAGTAGATTGGTTGGAGATGAGTTTTATATTTGGTGTAAAAAGTACACTATTTTGGTGCAAAAATTACGCTAAAATGAAATTTATGATTGGAGATGGCCTTACTTCGGAAGGACAGAAGAGAGGTCAGGAGCCGAGCTGTTGCGATTAAAGAAAAATTCAGACAAATGAGGGGGCCTTCATCAAGTATTTATAGAGGGACCCAAACAAAATCCAACAGTTGATTTTAAACTCATTGAACGACCATTCATTCACCTCGGAATACAAACCGTCACTAATCATTACCCCTAACCGTCATTTTTCAAATTTGAATTTAAAAATAACTGCCATTGATTGCACCTCTTCTTTTCCCGTTAAGAACTCTTATTCAGTCAGATCAATTAAATTTGCCAACTTCTGGTCGTTGACGTCAGCTCGATTTGAAGGGGTTTGTGACTGTGATACCCCTCTGGTGTAAGATGTCACCCTTATAGAAACAGGTAATTCAGCGTCTTGCATAACTGTTGACCTACAAAGCTAAATGTTCACCTTTGACGAGGAATGGTCACATATACGCCAATCTCATGATTGTGTGCGATATGTTAGAGCCGACATGACGACTTTGTTTTGATAGACGTGTTGTGTTGCATATTATACTCTTGATGAGCTGAGCTACGTTGCCGACCTCCCATATTTTATATTGGGGAACCTTCAAATAGGTGGCCGGGCTCCCGAGTTCCCGAGCTCACGACACATGCCGAGGTGACACCCAACAGTCAAGCCCCGATGTGTACAATCATCACATCATATAAGCTCGTATTCTAAAAACTGAATCTCGTGTTCATGGAAACAAGATCTCCAAGATCTTATTGGCCCGAGATCACCAGGATTTGATTATCCTTATCAAAGATTGTGAAGATATCATAAGATCATACCTTATCTCAGGCAAATTCAGATTAGTATGGAAAGAATCCTAGCTACATGGTAACTCTTCTCATATAAATAACAGGTTTGGTTGCCGCTTTGATTCATTCATAAACTTTTGCTTACTTTACATACAACATATCTTTCCTATTCTCTCGCGATTTGATCATTGGATGGGATACGCCGAAAAATCCTTCTGACCCCCTTCTTACGTTTATTTCGAGTTCTCAGGTAACCGAAGGCATGGATCATACGATTTGACAATACTATTTCACACGTCGAAGAAGGAAAAAACGATAATATCTTGACTCTAATGGATATTTAGAGGTTATATCACTTTTTGGTGATATCATGTAGTTACGGCTAAATGACTTATGCTATACAAACAACAACTTGTAAGCGTGTAAAGCTGCTCCTCTACTCACCGGGCTACTAGATATAACATCTCTATTGATAAAAAAAAGAACCAAAATTTCGAAGCTTGTGGGAATTTTTGTAGGTGAAAGCCCAAGCCCGAGGTATGTCAATGATAAGTGAATTGAAATTGCTAGAAATCCCACATTGGTTTTATGAAACCTTTGAGGTTTGTTATATTGAGAAACAAATCATTGGAGTGTAGTAATGTAGAAAAGAAGGGTGCCCCAGCGCACCAACCGTCCGTCCGCTCGGCTCGCTCGTCTCGCATCGCGTCTCTGCCTCAAAGGCATCCCTATCTTTTTACTACTTGATTTTCTAGGAAGAAGTGTCTTTTCATATTCCTGACTTTTCACGTCCTGATTAATACTGAAGTAGTCTGATTTAAATGTTAGATTTAAATTGAATTAATCTGATTTAAGTGTAAGGCTTAAATCTATGATTAAGGTGGAGACTCTTTAGTTACCCCACTAACCTTGCATTGAATTTTTTGACCTTTGGGAGGTCTGCTGCAGCTATATAAGCTGCACCAGCTTCAGTTTTCAAGCATCCCGAAAATTATTCACTCATATATTTCATACATTTGAGAGTACTACACACTACTAGTGTTCAAGTGAGTCTGCTAGGATTTCTGCTTCATTCCGAATAGAGGCGATTGGATTTTGTGCCTCAGAACTCTCTTGTCCAGGAGGCCAGAAGCTTGTAGGCGGACAAATTTGAGTTTACGGGCACACGGCTTGTTGTGGCCTCGTCCTGTTCCAGTTTTCTGTTGTGCAGATTTTGAACAATATTTACATACTACTGTTGTAAGTTTACAGTATATTTTTTATTTTGGATCATAATTGTAATCTGATTAAAATTCGATTATCAGATAAATTATGGGAATAAATAATCGTAAACTCAAATATGTTTTTGTTTCTGTTTTGGAACATAATTAGTTTTTCGAAAAAAATAATATAATTGTCGAATTTTCAAACAATCACTGTTTGTGCATTATAAAAAAATTATATTATTCGTTTTAAAACTAGTTTGATATTGTTTGTGTTGTGTCGTTTGTATTCTGTTTTTAGCTTATGGCTGACCAGATTCCAAACCGAGTTGCTGAGAATACTGAGATTCCAATGATAAAAGCTAGCGGCGCTGAGGTCGTTATGCCAATTCTGAGAAACCCAATGTCGTTCTCTCAATTTGAGAAACCGAAAAGTTCAAAGGTTCCAACTTTAAGCGTTGACAGCAGAAGATGGTGTTCTTCTTGACCACCTTGAACTTGACTAGGTTTCTCAAAGAGGAGAAACCAGTGGAGGACAAAGAGGATCCTCAATCTGCTGTAATAGTCGAATAATGGCTGAGCGCCGACTACCTCTGTCATAACTATGTACTGAATTCTCTGGACGATGCACTTTTCAATGTGTATTCCCTCAAAGAAATTGCGAAGGATCTTTGGGAATAGTTAGAAATGAAGTACAAAGTTGACGACGCAGGCGCAAAGAAATTTGTAGCCGGTTGATTCCATGACTATCGAATGGTAGATGGCAAGACCGTTGTTGAGCAATACGAAGAGCTGCAACTGATATATCATGAACTTGCTGCCGAAGGTATGTTGATAAATGATGCTCTCCAAGTGTCGATGATGACTGAAAAATTACCGCCATCTTGAAGGACTTCAAGAACTACCTAAAGCACAAGTGAAAGATGATGAGTCTTGAGGATCTTATCAGGAGGCTGCGCATCGAGCAAGATAACCAAAAAGTTGACAAGAAATCATTTGGAATGATTTCCAAGGCCAACATGGTTGAAGTTGGGGACAGCTCCCATGGGAATAAACGCAAGCGTACTTTTGAACCCAAGGGAGATACGCAGACAATGAGGTTCACTGGAAACTGTTACGTGTGTGGTAAGCCTAATCATAAGTCCAAGGAATGCACTCAACTTCAAAACAATGAGGGTAAAAAGAAGATAGTTCCTTACAAAGGCAAAGGCAAGAGGCCTGCTCATGCCCACATTGCTGAGGACAACCTGAGCTCCGACATGGATGACATGCATCTGACTGCTATGGTGTCGGGGTGAACTTTGTTGGAGGGAACTCCAAGGAATGGTGGATGGACACTGGGGCTACTCGCCACATTTGCGGCAACAAATGGATGTAAAAATTGGTGGATTGTAATTTTGCTCAACCACGCGATTAAAGGAAGATGCTTCACCACAACTGTTTCATCAATTAAAAATAAATTAAACCTTATTTCCTTTATATTTAATTATCAACTAACTTTTTTCAATCCCACTCACTTATATACGGTGGAGTGGTCGTCAATCATTAGATAAAAATATTTTAATCTAATAGTTTGATGCTATCTCTGAAGACAGTACGCTACGTTGTTACACACACATACTAAACACAGGGTTGAGCTTGAGCCACTAAACCCTAATGATATATATATTGTATGCTTCAGTCATCTAATCTTAAGAACAATGAATTTTAATAAGTGTTAAGTTGCTTCATAAAATATTAAATTATATCTTTTAAGTATCAAGATAATAATTTTTTAAAATTTTTTAAGCCCATTACTTTTATTTTAATATAACTAAAGTAAACGAATTTATATTTAAAAAAATTTATAAAGAATTTTTTTTGGGTTTATATATCTAATAATTTTCAAATGTATTATTTTATTAAAATGTGTGTGTAAGTTTATTGATTTAAATCAAAGTGATAAAGGGTATTTTGTAAATCTTACGTTATTTTAAATAGCAGAATGAACTATTACGACAAAATAAAAATTAATAGCGTTTTTTGGGAGGTCATCTTCCGGCTCGGATCTCTCTCCACCCGTTAGTCTTTCTGCACTACTGCTACTGATTTTGTATTTTCCCAATGGTTCGGACTGCGACATGACTTTCGCTATTTTTCGTTGTTGTTTTGTTATTGGCCACACAGTGGGTTGTGTGTTGTCTATGGTTTTCTTGGCATCTTTGTTTACTCCGGCGGCGATTGTACTACAACCCCACAGGCAACCATGATTTTCCTCCGGGGGACGCTCGTGGCCTGGGAGATTCACGATTGTTCTTTAAGCTTTCTCCCCTTTTGGTATTACTATCTATTACTAATTTAGCATGGTTTGCACTTTCTCTGTTGCATCTTAATTTTAATTTTGTCCATGGGTGGAGGCTACCTGACCAATTTTGTATTTTTGCGGACACTTGCTCATTCTTGGTCTCATTGTTGCTTCATTTTGTCCTCGACATCCCTTTGGTTATGAAGACGATTTACCTGCTTTTCGGCTCGATCCCAAAGCTCATGATGTCTGGAATGCCCATACTCTTCGCTTAATGTTATTTTCTTTTTGTGGTAACTCATGCTGAAAATATGGTTTTGGTTTTGTTGTTGTGGGTGGTGGTTGTTTTGTTCTGTTTCACTGTCGAACCACCGCTTGCCTATATTTACTGACATTTTAGGTTTCGTGCGCCATCCAGTGGTGTTCCTTGGTCGAGGGCTTTCGACTATGGATTTGGATATGAGAGCTTGCTCGTTTGTCTGTGTTTTATCAGTTTATGTCTCTCGTCTATCCTTATTTGTTCCTTCAGATGTTTTGAAAGACAGCTTCCTTGTTCGACCACACTCTGGGATGCATAGTTTGAGGGGACCTGGTTTAGCTCTGATGAATGTGTCAGGTTATTGTGTTTCTGTTGTGATACACTGTATCATTACACCTTGTAGTATGTTTATTAATCGGTGTGTCTTAGTTAATTCCATTTATGCATTTGTTGTTGTCTGTCTTTTGTTTAACCGTGTCTAGTAATTTCTATTGAATCTGTTTGTATTTATTGTTAATCTAATATTATTACTGTAAATGTAAAAAAGAAAGAAAGAGTAGTTGATGTATTCAATGAATGGTGGCTTTTACTTTTAATAACTACCTAAAAGAATTAAGATATGGGAACAGCCATGTGCATCACCAATCACGCCATTTTAAATTTTTTTTTAGCAACTATTTCAACTATTTTGGGTGGTGGACAGAGATTCGAATATGAGATCTCCGAATTATAATTGTGACCGATACCAGATGAGCTACAAGTCATCGGCCATTTTATTTTTAATTAGTGTGATTTAGTATGAATTTACCCAACAACAAAAATGTGATTTACATCATCTCTAAAAAACTCCATTAATAAATCGAAACAATATTGTTTCAACCACATAGATACAGAGTTTATAATACCCACAATGACCACAGGATTAAACTAAATATAAAGCTATGAGAATGATATTAAGACTAGAAGCTCGTAGGTTTAAATAATCAAATCCAAAAGGACAAAAGTTTATCGCGCATCGTATAATCTATAGAGCCTTATCGGCTTAGAACTACATAGTTGCAAGTAATGAAATCCAACTTCACCATATGCCTTTAAGAATGCAACATAAGCATTATAAATTCCCAATGGAGATGCAAACTGTTGGGAAGCTACAATTTTTCGTACCAGGAGAGCTATCAAATCATGATGCAATAAGATTTAAAAGATTCGAGTTGCACGATAACCACATCAGCTACAATTTTTTGCTACAACGGCAAGCACTTGATACTACACAAACCTTTGAAGGGATTTGATGCTCACCCTTAATATCATCAATCATCCAGAGATCGACCTCTCCATTTTCTGATAAGTTGGTGAATCATACTCGAAAAGATTCACGCATTTGTAAGGATATTTATTTTTTCATGCATATTTTCCGGTGATGAAAATTATGGAAACTATTGTTTGTAGAGTGTTGTATAAAAATTTTATGGGTGTGTATTTTAGGACAATAGCAAGCAAAAACAATAATGGCTTTGTAGTAGGAATGTCGAGGCGAGATTTAGAATCTCCGTCCTTAAGACAATATTGGCCTCTACGGTGCTAATGGTTCAATTGACAATTTGTCTCCCAAGATACAATGATTATGATTTGTGATAGGAGCATTTCAAATCACAAATTCAAAGGTTTAAAAACGCTCAACCAAACAAGGATAAAGACTCACAAAATTACTCAAATTTTGATATTCAAATATGGTGTGAATTTCAAAATTCTATGTCCAAGTCAAGTGAGGGATGCTATATTTATAGTATGTCAAGAGTTATGTCCAAAAATACACCATTTGGAAGAACCATAAACCACACCCGAACATGAAAGGACACACCAATCTACCAAACAGACGCAGGGCGCGCCCCTGTTTCCAACAAGTGAAAAATTGATGCCTTGCTCGATCGATCGCGGCAGGGGCTGCGATCGATCGAGAGTCTTTTTTTTAAAAAATTTCATTCAAAATTTTCAACAATTCCCCACATGAATTAAATTAATGCATGTAACCGATAAATGATGAGCACTGCTACATGAGAAATTCAGCAGTCTCAAAAGTTGAAGGCAAAGGGACGGTTGTGCTAAATTGACTTCCGGCAAAGAGTTGACTCTTACCGAGGTGCTCCACGTGCCATAGATCCGAAAGAATCTCATTTCCGGAGCAGTGCTGAACAAGAAAGGCTTTCGGCTCGTATTTGAATCCTACAAAATCATTCTGTCCAAGGGTGGTATGTTCGTGGGTAAAGTCTACTTGGCCAATAACCTCTTCAAGATGACTGTAATGACTCTAGCTCCTAAGGCTAAGTCTAGTGTAGATGTTGATGTTGATGTTAATGTATCATATGAGGCTAGCACAAGCAAAAATAATGTAATGAATGTTGTCAATGTGGCTAATAAAACTTTAAAGTTTGATTATTCTTGTGAGTCTTTACATTTGTGGCATGGTAGATTAGGACATGTGAATTATAAGTCCTTACAAAGGCTAATGTTTCTTAATATATTACCTAAATTTAACATCAATCATAAACACAAGTGTGAGACTTGTGTAGAGGCCAAATTAACCAAGTCTTCATTTCACTCAATTGAGCGAAGCACCATACCGTTAAACTTGATCCATACGGATGTATGCAATCTAAAGTATATACAATCTAGAGGCGGTTTCATAACCTTTTTATCGATGATTGTATAAGATATTGTTATGTCTACTTAATGAGAAGTAAAGACGAAGCAATTGATATGTTCATTTACTACAAGAATGAAGTTGAGAATCAAATTGATAAAAAGATTAAAATTCTTCGAAGTGATCGAGGCGGTGAATATTAGTCACTATTTGCACAAATATGTGCTGAGAATGACAATATTAATCAAACCACTGCTCCTTATTCTCCCGAGAAAAGGAGTATTGCTGAAAGGAAGAATATAACACTTAAGGAAATGATGAATCCAATGCTTATAAGTTCCGACTTACCTCGGAATTTGTGGGGAGAAGCTCTGCTTTCCACCAACTATGTGCTAAACAGAGTACCACATAAAAAGTTGGATAAAACGCCATATGAATTGTGGAAAGGTCGCGCACCTAGCTACAAGTTTTTAAGGGTTTGGGACTGTCTAGCAAATGTACCAATTCCTCCTCCTAAACGGACTTGGATAGGACCTAAGACAGTGAATTGTGTATTTATCGGATATGCGCAAGATAGTAATGCCTATCGATTTCTGGTACACAAATCAGATAATGCAGAAATGCATGTAAATACTATCATTGAGGCTAAGGATGCATCATTCTTTGAGAAAATATTTCCACACAAAAGTCAGACAGTGACTGAAACCAATGTTGAGAGATATGTGAGGGATAGAGATTCTCAAGAGAATGTAGAATCACCTAGACGAAGCAAAAGAGCTAGAAAAGGAAAGTCTTTTGGCTCGGATTTCCTAACATATTTGTTGGAAAAGGATCCGGATACTTTCAAGGAAGCGAAGTCCTCTCAAGACTCTGATCTTTGGAAAGAAGTGATGAACAGTGAGATATAATCTATCTTACACAATCATACTTGGGAACTAGTGGATCTTCCCGCAGGTTGTAAACCACTAGGCCACAAGTGTATCTTCAAGAGGAAGATGAAAGCTGATGGTACGGTAGATAAGTACAAAGCTAGACTTGTAGTCAAAGGCTACAGACAAACTGAAGGTGTTGATTATTTCGACACATAAGCTCTTGTATCCAGGAAAACGTCGATATGGTTAATAATTGCATTTGTTGCATTATATAACCTAGAGATCCATCAAATGAATGTAAAAAATGGCTTTTCTAAATGGAGAGTTAGAAGAGGAGGTTTACATGGACCAACATGAAGGCTTTGTAGTTCCAGGTAAAGAAACGAAGGTGTGTAGACTTGTGAAATCCTTATATGGATTAAAAGAATCACCTAAACAATGACACAAAAAAATTGTAGCGTCATGCTTTCAAATGGGTTTAAAACAAACCAATGCGATAAATGTGTCTACGTAAAATGAGATACTACAAACTATGTGATAGTATGTCTCTACGTGAATGACATGATAATTGCTGGTAATAACAATAACATCAAAATTACCAAGAAAATGTTGTCGCGAAACTTCGAGGTGAAAGACCTAGGTCTTGCAGATGTGATTCTTGGGATGAAGATCACCAAACATACAGATGAATTTTCTCTCTACCAGAGTCATTATGTTGAGAAGATACTTGATAAGTTTGACAAGGGAAATAATACCATCGCGAGAACACCTATGGAGGTGGTGTCAAATCTTTGGAAGAATCGTGGAGAAGATGTGCGACAACTTAAATACTCTAGGGTCATATGTAGTTTCATGTACCTCATAGACTGCACTAGACCTGATATAGCTAACTAAGTCAACAGATTGAGCAAATATACGAGTAATCCAGTTATGAGCACTGGAAGGCAGTAGTTCGAGTTATTAGGTATCTAAGATACACTACTAATTACGAACTACATAATACGAGATATCCAGCAGTAATTGAAGGGTCTCAGATGCGAATTGGATATCGGACTCCACGAATATAAAGTCCACGAGTTGATATATCTTTATAATTGCAGGTGCTGCTGTTTCATGGAAATCATACAAACAGACGTGCATTGCTAGATCAACTATGGAATCTGAGTTCATAGCTTTATATCTTGCAGCAGAAGAACTGATTGGCTTCAGAGTTTCTTGGAGGACATTCCAATGTTGTCAAAACCTGTGTCACCCATTAGCGTGACTGTGATAGTCAGTCAGCTATGGGAAGTCCTTGAGAAATCTACTGAAAACCGGTCTTATTTCTCTAGATTATGTGAAGTCTAAAGAAAATATTGTGGACCCATTTACGAAAGTTCTAACGAGAGACCGAGTAGAGATTTCATCGAGGGGAATGTGGTTGAAGCCTATGAAATTGATTTCCAACCATGATGTCAACCCAACCTGAATTGTAAAGTCCAATTTGCAGGTTCAATGGGAAAAATGAATTATGGGGGGATCGAACAAAGCACTCGGCAAATTGAGTTCCTTACCTATTCTTGTGATGAAAGAGTGATAAACTTGTATTTTGGGAAGGCTGAGCTTATGCTCTTAATGATCTTCTATTTTGAGATATTAAATTGAGGGTATGACATGATACCCCTTAGAAGAAATCACCTATATCGAATGTGTAGAGGCTGTTTCTATGAGATGACCCAAGGGCTAAATCTCTAGAGCATTCGATGAAACATCCAAGGCAGTACAGAGCCAAAATGGACAACAACGAAAGAACCAATAATAGTTTGGAGATAAATCTGCATGAGTATTGTTGTCTTGGTATACATAAGACGTCGAACAGTTCAATGCATCACGTCCACTAGTTGACAAGTATATCCGATGATATTTCACTAAAGAAGGTTCAAGGTTAAATACCACCTATCCTGATACAGTAAATTCTTGAAGTACTCTCATATATGCATTTTGGTGCATTGTGTAATTTCTTCGCATTAGCATTCATGGGGGAATTGTAGGTGAAAGCCCAAGCTCAAGGTTTGGGGTCAATGATAAGTGAATTGAAATGGCTAGAAATCCCACATTGGTTTTATGAAACCTTTGAGGTTTGTTTATATTGAGAAACAAATCATTGGAGTGTAGTAATGTAGAAAAGAAGGGTGTCCCACGTCCGTCCGTCCGCTCCGCTCTCCTCGCCTAGCCTCGTCGCGCCGCACGTGTCGCTGCCGCGAAGGCAGCCCTATCTTTTTACTACTCGATTTTCTAGGAAGAAGTGTCTTTTCATATTCCTGACTTTTCATATCCTGATTAATACTAAATTAGTCTGATTTAAATGTGAGATTTAAATTGAATTAATCTGATTTAAGTGGAAGGCTTAAATCTGTGATTAAGGTGGAGACTCTTCAGTTACCCCACTAACCTTTGCATTGGATGTTTTGACCTTTGGGAGGTCTGCTCACCAGCTTCAGTTTTCAAGCATTCTGAAAATTGTTCACTCATATATTTCATACATTTGAGAGTACTACACACTACTAGTGTTCAAGTGAGTCTGCTCGAATTTCTGCTTCATTCCGAACAGAGGCGATTGGACGTTGTATCTTGGAACTCTCTTGTCCAGCAGACCAGAAGCTTGTAGGCGGGCAAAATTGAGTTTACGGGCACACAACTTGTTGTGGCCTCGTCCTGTTCCAGTTCCTGTTGTGCAGATTTCGAACAGTATTTACATACCACTGCTGTAAGTTTACGGTACATTTTTTTTATTTTGGATCATAATTGTAATCTGATTAAAATTCGGTTATCAAATAAATTGTGCGAATAAACAGTTTCTTTACAATTCAGGTCACCATCATTTGTCTTAGGACATCCAATAATTTGAGTTTTCAATTTCTTTCCCCTAAAAAATCTTTTTCAAAGACAAGACTTGAAAAGAGCTGCAACAGAAATCATAAATAACAATCCAGGAGAACCTAAAACTAGCAAGAAGACATGCATTAATGTTTGAGTCATCACCACCAATGACTACAATTCCATCTAAATCAAGCTTCTTTACCGTGTCTTCTGCCTGGTTGAACCGAGGAAACATCACGTCCCATTTGTTATTAAAATAAACAGATAAAATTCCATGAAATTTATTTCTGAAGATGATGCGTATGTTAGTGCTGGAGTATAGACACTCCTAAAAATTACCAGGTGCAGCGTCGGAGACTTCTAGGACATATACACTCATCGAACACGTGTCAGATACTCCACATGGCGTGTCTTTTATTTTTTTTTAATAAAATCGGAAACTCATATCAGACACTACCCTCAAAATCAGACACTGTATCGGACACATCATCGGACACATCATCGAATATGGTCGATGGACGTGTCCGACACAGAAAAACACTTTTGGATGCTAATTGTACATTAAAAAGTTTTTGGCTAAAATAAAATTTGGACATGTTACTTAAAGTTTATGTTAATTAATTAATATACTTTTGGTGTTAGTATTTGTGATACTACAATGATTTGACATATATTTATTTATATACTTTTGAATTTGGCAAGAATATTTTTAGTGTTATTTTATTTGGACATGTTTGTTAAATTTTATATTGATTGAAGTAATATGTATTTGGTGTTACCATGAGTCATACTATGATGATTCCAGTGATATGCATTTATTCTATGTTTCTTGAATTGTTTAAGAATTTTTTTATTATTTTACATGGTTTTATAATTTAAAAATGTGAATTTTAGTATTTTGTAATATAGCATATGCATAATATATATAAAAATATACAGACGTGGCACAATCGTGTCGTATCATAAAAATTTTGAAAATCGGATCGCCGTGTCTCTGTTGTGTTGTGTCGTGTCAGTGTCCGTGCATCATAGGCTGAAAATAATTAATTGGAAACAAGTGGGTCAACCATGAGGCGAACCTGACTGGATCTATTGGTTTTAAAATAGGAAAATGGAGGGAGTAGTTCTCCACACTAACTACTCCATAACCTCTCATTAACTTCCAATTTTTTTATTTTTTTTTTATTTAACAAGGTATTCAGGCTTGCACCTAACTAATCCTTGGGTGACGAGCCCGGCCTCTCAGGACCACCACTAGGTAAATCAAGGAATGTGCACAGATGCCAAGTTTCATATATAGATGTTATCTCTCCCATATTTTGTTGCCTGAAGAACACAAGAAAAGGGTGCAATTTTCGTATGTAAATTGAGCAAAAAATAGAAAACCTTGTTTGGCAATTCCTAACATCAAAGTTATTTGTTCCAAGTGGTTCTTAGATTATGGAACATAACATAAGTCCCAGTGATTAAATTTGACACCGTGTCCAATGCAAAGGCCTAAAACAACAACGTGAATTCAATCCAGTTACCGAATCCGATAAATGAGTTAATATCATATATTTATGCATGTAATATTAAAGCATTCCTTCAGTTAGATTGGCCAAAGGTGCAATTGTGATAAATAATATCCGAGTCTGAGACAATATATTTACATGTACCGACAAAGGGAAGAATTCCACATTTATAATAATTAACCATACCGGTTAATCACCAAAAATCTTAAAACAATTTCACCTAACCAAAAAACAATATTTAGAATCTCTCTGAGATGGTTAAACCAATTTTGACTCAGACACACATTTACTAGGCTCATAATTACCCCCCATCGGCAAGGTTTACTCAGCAGCAGTTTGGCCTGCATTATTCATGCAGACACCTATGTGATAAGTTCAACGAATTCTTCTATGGTAGATCTATGACCCGAATTGGTCCAACACATACCCCAAATATTGGGTTAAAAATCTCCTGTCATATATTTTCCCTGTATGATATTACCCAATAGGATAACATAGAAGTGACCGAGTTCAATCTACATATGCTAGATCCAATGGTCCAAATTTCATTTGAATAGGTAGTGTCTACATAAAAAAAAATGAACCGAAATATCCAAATTAAATTTGGATTATTGGATCTCGCATAAGGTTATTGCCGTTATGCTACGGTCCTATTTTCCCCTGGATACATGATGATGTGGTGCCCTCTTTCTTCTAAACAAATTTTCTTTTTTATGAAATTCTTCTAAACAAATTTGATAGGTTACTTGTAATATTTTAGCCATTTTGTCATATTTCTCCATTTGAAATGTCTCATAAATGTTCAAGTTTTAAATACATATCCTTATATATAAGCATTCATGTGAGTAATATCATTTATTAATAAATTCACATGATATAAGTGAATTTGGGTCTTTAGTGTAACGAATAATATAAAATATTAAATATATCAATATACGAATATTGACTTTATGTATCCAATATAAAATTTATATATCCAATAAAATATTTTATATCAGATTATATCTTTCTATATATAATTGATTATACTGATGCCACTTATTATTCTTGAAATTATTAAATCGCAAAGGTTTGGTGGCACCCACGTCCCCAATGTCTATTACCGAGTACCAATAGCAATTATAACAAAAAATAATAATATACCACATAAATTGGCTTAATAAGAGAAAAAACCAATAAAATCGATTAAATAATACTTATCTTTAATATTTAAATTATTTTGGGTCGGTGGAAATTAAAAATAAACTTATAACGGTTTTTTAATCTCCCATTACATGTTAGTTGAAAAGGTGAAATTCTTGTATTAACCGTATCCGATCATACACCAACACATATAAATATGTATCTATATGTATATATATGTCTGTACGTATGTTAGTGTATGTCAGGACACGGTCCATACAAGAATTTTCCGTTAGAAGAGTATTTGAGAAAGTAATATGCTAGATTAATCATAGTTAATGTGTATCATATTATTGCATAGTACTGTGTGAATAAAATATTTCCGTTTTAAAAAAAAAAATATTCTGCTGAATAACTTAGGTTTTTGATTGTCGCTACCACGTTTTAAATTTAGTGTTTGACCACAATGCACACTTTGTGTTTAATTTGAGTTCTTTCTACTAACCCAAACCAGCAGGCCAGCACATTTAGCAATATGAAATCAGTACGTACAATATGAACTAGTTAACACTTTAAAATATATTGTTGTTATTATTATTATTGTTTGAAAAATGTGTTTAATGAATTAAAATTAAACATGAAAAAAATCAGAATATATGAATGTAGGAAAAAATAGGCGTTGCCCAGGCAGTAAGACTGGCACTGCGGCGCATCTTGAGTGGCTTCGCAGCGCCAAGTATTATGTCCAAGTCGCGAAAATTGGTTTTTTTTTCCTGAATAGATGCGTTTTTTTCATGGAAAAACAATTCCAAAAAGTGTCTTTTGATTGTGTCTTCTAATTTACTATAAAAGGAACATTTCATGATTGAATTAAATACACTTTTGCAAGATAAAATTCAAGTTTGAAAGGAAAAATGCATTTTTCTGCATACTCATTTTGTTCATCCCCTTTCTCATTTTAGTGCCTCAAAACCTTTGCGATTTAAGAATTTGTAATTTAAAGTGCTGCTATCACTAGTAGATATATCTTGAAAAACGATTGCCGCTAACCGTAAGCACCATATCGGGACAATATCGTTTCATAAAACAAAGAGTCGGACTATTGATCCTCGACATCATACAAAATCATTATTATCTTGCTTGCTATTATCCCAAAGAGACAAACTACTACTACGATTCATACAATTATTATTATAACTTTTGGTATAAAATAGATGTATTTCATGTGATGCAATGATGGAAAAATAATAAATGTAATAGAATAAGAGTCTAAATATAGTAAGGTAAATTCTTATATGCATCAGGTTTGACCTCATATATACAACAATACAAAGAAAATGAACTAAATCAGACATGTCAACCAATATTTGATTAACCATGATAAACTCATTTTCTTTATATTAGTCCATACGTGGAGCCCATACTCGATCCATAAAAAAAGTTGTCATGTAAATCTTTTTTATATATTATATATAAATATTTAGTTAGTTATTTGGATTTCTTTATTAACAAAAACTCTACAGAGTAAGTTTTTTAAAATTCCTTAACAAGAATCGTTGACAAATGAAAGTCTTGAACTTGCTGGCATCAAATTCTCACCCTAAATACTGTCGTTAATTCATTATATTGCTGCATTCTTCCTGCCCATTCGATCTCATACTCAAATGAACTGTCAAGAAATAAACAAAGAAAATTGTATCCTTTCCTTTATCACAAGATGCAAATTTTAAGGTGAAATAGGAAGAGAGAACGTAGAAAAAGGAACCATATTTAATGCAGTTAGTTTTGGCAGTCAGAAAATTGAATTTTTCATCACTTTCTTCTCCAAATCTTCTTCCACTAAATCTAAAATTATTTATTCTGCACAATACAAAAAAGAATGAGAGATTTTGCGTCTTGTTTCGGAGAAAATGCAGTACGAATATCTTATACTTCGTGTTCAAGTCGCTCAAATAATTCTATTATCCCTCCATCTCTGATACCATCAACTCAAAATTCTGTCACTTGTTTCTACAGAACGGTTCTCTCCACTCAGAAGCAGATTTTTATTACAGTATCGTGGTGTAAGAACACCTTATCTCAAGGGCTTAACATAACTTTTGGTGAGGATTATTCAAGCTCCTTCAAACTCAACACGAATTCAAGATTATTACGAAAGCTGAAAGGCAGTAAATCGATAGAGTTTCCTGATTCTAAAGTTGAAGTTTTTTGGGATTTTTTAGCAGCACAGTACCAAGCAGGCCCTGAACCTGTGGATGGATATTATGTATTGATCATGTTTGATTCAGAACTTGGCCTGATTCTTGGAGACATGGTAGACGAAGCCATGGCGAGAAAGCTGAAAACTGGGACAAGAATCGCTAAATTCTCACTACTTTCACGCCAAGAACATTTTTCAGGCAATACCCTTTATTCTACTAAGGTTCAATTCTGCGAAACTGGTGTTGCACATGATATCTTGATACGTTTCAGTGGAGAAAACGAAGGGTTTAAGTATCCTGTTCTATCGGTTTGCATTGATAAAAAGATGGTTATTACAGTGAACTCGCTGCAATGGAATTTTAGAGGAAACCAGACTATTTTCTTAGATGGTTTGCTGGTGGATTTGATGTGGGATGTTCATGATTGGTTCTATAATTCGGAACCGGGATATGCAGTTTTCATGTTCAGGACAAGAAGTGGGACGGATAACAAATTGTGGATGGAGGAGAAGATGGTGCAGAAAGTTCAAGATAATGTTGAATTTTCGTTAATGATATATGCATGTAAAAACATGTGAAAAATCGAAGTTTTTCTATTGTAATCTTTTCTTAAAAAAAAAAAAAACATTCGATTTTCGACGTTTCTAGAGCTGATTTTTGCATTCTGAATATTGATTTTGAATTACTGTTGTATGTAATAAGGGCAGAACTCAAGAAGGAGAGTCGATTAATGAAATCAGTGGACAAATAATGTTCAGTAATTTTTTGCTTTTCCCCATTTATCTATATGAAGATTTATTTATTCTTCATCATAATGATGACGCTGCCATTTGTGGGGGAAAAAAAGATTTAAAAATCTTTTGTTTTTACAATTTCACCTTAGTTTTACATTTGCATAAAAAATTCAATTTGCATAATTTAAATTTATTTGAAAGACCTGTCTCAGTCGTTCACATATATTTAAGTTGGGAAACATTACCTTAAAACTTGTTACGAAATATTCATATCCAAAAAAAATCAATCATGTTATAGTTTATGAGTTTATCTAAGAAATTCATTTTGCAATATTAAAAACCGAAAGACCTACAATTTTGAAGTGTATTATTATTTGCACCCAATATAGAATGACTAGATATAGCAGGACCGGAACTTACAACCTCTTATTGATCAGCTGATCAGCTCCCATCTGAAATTATAGGCCTACTAGACAAGAGAGACACCTACGACTGTGTAAGTTAATGATAAATAAACAATTTATTGAATTTTATTTTTGACACTTTAATTTATTCCAATTTTTAAACTTAAATAAATAATTTTTTTTACTTTTAAGTTTTAGTTAAAACATTTACATAGATTATTATGTAGACATGATTTATTTTGCCACTAACTAACAGAGCACAATTATGATTTAAAACCACATTTTAACATTGCTATTAATAAGTTTCACAAAGAAATCAAGTTGTTTCTCTTAGGATGGGATAAGTAATGGTGAATAAACTTCTTTGGCTCACCGGTTGATTTAAAATTTCTATCGACCATGTTAACAACCAAAATGAGTTATTTTTATCTGAGTCGAAGTCTTCAGTAACTTAAATTTATAGCCACTTGAACAGATAAAAATTACTGAATAGAAGAAAATGTCGTAAATCAAAAATACATAATTTATAGATGTTTGATCAATCATTCTACCCTTCTCTTCTTCTAGATGATGGAAGAAATCCCACTATAGTATTTTTGTTTATTACAACACTCTTGTACAACCTACTTAAACTGAGATAACTCTTACATCTGAAACTCGGAGCAACAAACTTCTATCCACAAGCCAATGGCTACAATCCTTGCAACTTTACAAATCACAACTAACATTTTCTCTCAAAAAAATAACAATAATTTAACAGATCAAGTGTGTTGGAGATTTGATTGAGCAAATAAGGCTTCAATCGTCTCATACAAGACGATCCTAGAACGATCGGATAAATCCGATTGTGAGCATCTTCTATTGTTGGTTTTCCTCCCCCTGCGTAAGATCCAAGCGCAGCGAAAAATAAACATAACAGATCAAGACCCGGGGGCGGACGATCGCGTCCGATTCATATATAACACATGCAAATATTATAATAAATGCATGAGAAGATAATACCGTTCACCGACGTAAATCTGATAGCGGTGATCCTCAAGTCCAATCAACCTAACCAGATCTACAAGTTCAGCACCAATGCCAGTTTGATATGAACTTTTTTGTGAGAGAGAGTGAATTGATAGAGATTAGTGTAACCCTAGAGAATGAATGTTATATTTATAGTTGTAATATGTCAGTTAATTAGGCTAGATACATAAAGCCCATCAAGCCAACGTTTGGCCTGCTGTGCATTTATGCTAACAATCTCCCACTTGCCCAAAAACCAACACAAAACTACAAACTCATAATCCAAGTAATTCAATCTAATTGAACAATTTGATGTACTATCAATGTACATAATTATGAGACATAAACATATCAAACGTTTTAATTTTAGAACATTCTATAAACGAAACTTTTTCAAATACAGAAACTCCACTAAATTAAGAAGCTTTTAAAAATTAAATTCATCTCTTCTAAATCACTCAGTTTGAGCACTTAACATTTAAGTCTCAATTATCATCGACAGATCGGCGGTCGATTGATTGTGACCCAACGAGGCTCAAGTGTATCGTAGCAGTATGACAACAATCTTTGTGATTTTAGAAGTCAAACAACTTCTTTGGGCTTACCCTAAATGCCCACATTGTCAATTAAACTTCTTTAATAGACAATGACTGAAATATAATATCAGCAATAACCCACCGATCATGGGTAGCGCCTATCATTTGCGCTTCACGAAGAGCTAGATACAAATGGCTA
This sequence comes from Haberlea rhodopensis, assembly GCA_907163345.1. Taxonomy (NCBI): domain Eukaryota; kingdom Viridiplantae; phylum Streptophyta; class Magnoliopsida; order Lamiales; family Gesneriaceae; genus Haberlea; species Haberlea rhodopensis. The sequence continues at coordinate 105,118 of CAJQUN010001026.1, forward strand.
GCAACGTACGAGAACCTGTCAGCCATAGTTAGTGTGCAGTACATTCCTTTCACTCATATGTTCCGATTGAATCTAGGGTATTGGTTGGTCGAGGCCCGTTATGATTTCAATAACTATGTATTTGTTTCACGTTATATGATCCATTGTGTGCGTATATGAAAAACTCTTTTTTCACAAGCACTATCTACTCTGGCCAGAGATTCCTCAAATCATATATAGAAAAACACATAGGACATCCTGGTTAATCACGACCAGTGATGAATCCCCAACGACAATCATAGGCCTCTGACAGCATCACTGAATACCCAAAATAACAACTCTATGACCCGCATGTGATCAGTCATTAAATCAAAGTACACAGTTATCTATCAAGACCTCAATGACGCCTCGGGTCATGAGGAGTAATGGTGCACAACTATGACTAGGAATTATATACTCGATAAATGGTAACCACTTATAGAATTCCGAGTATGATCGTTCAGTGAACTCATTCCTAATGAGCACTTATTCTTGTGTGTTGACTTCTCCAAGCCAACGCCGATGAAAACGCGGCGCACTACACTAAACACATCATGAATACCAGCCTCTAACGAGCATATATCGATATCCCATTCTCGAAGGCTCATCGACAAGAAACATTTAGAGATCGCAGTCGAGAATGTATTACATGGCCACCATCATATGCGTAACCACATTCTATAGACTATAGCAATCTCAAGGACTTCATAAATACATCAAGATGCATGGGTAAACAAATGAAGAAGTGTCATATATATTAATATTCAAACAAAGATTTGTCATAATAAGATTATAAGTACAATCAATCAACTATTGATTTACTTAATCACATATGACAACAATATTTTTCACTTTCCCAAAGCCAACTACTCATGTGTCTCAAGATCATCTTCCCAAGATGTGTTACAGACACCATTCGCTGCAAAGACTTTGTTAGTTGATTCACTATATTTTCCGTTGAAGCGATTCTCTCGATAATAATGTCGCATCTACCATCTCTATCATTAGATGATATTTTCTCAATATATGTTTGGATCCTGATGAGATCTTGACTATTCGTAATAGCTCAACTGTAGTCACAGTACACAGGGACTGTGTCAACCACACTAGAAGTTACACCCAACTCTTGGATGAAATTTCGTATCCAAACTATCTCTTTGTTGCATCGTATGCTGCAATATATTCACTTTCAGTGGTGGAATCCGATGTGGTGTCTTGCTTGGAACGTTTCCAAGAGACAACACGATCATTAAGCTTACATACAAATCCGAACATCGATTTGGAATCATCTACATCCGACTAAAAAGCCAACATCGGGTTAGACTTCAACTTTTATTTCTCCCCTTACAGATCCAAAAGCCATGAACATATCCTAAGTTCTTCATAAGTACTTGAGGATTATTTTCATAGTTTTCCAATGACCTTCACCGGGATCTGTCTGATATTTGCTCATTACACTAAGAACATACATCAGGCAAGTACATAACATGGCATACATTATGCTATTAAAACTCGAAACATAAGATATCCATGTCATCTTTTCTCTTCATCATCAATCTTAAGACACATTGACTCGAGTGATGAATACTATGACATATTGTGAAGTAACTCATTTTTCGATTATTCCATGCTAAACCCTTTTAGCACAATGTTTATGTACGTAGATTGAGAGAGCCCAAACATCCTTTAGATCTATCACTATGGATCCTTATGCCAAGCACGTAAGACGCTTATCCCAAGTCTTTTATAGAGAAATTAGTATATGCTTTATTTGATTACTCCAATACCATTCACAATGAGTATGATATAATCGACTTAAAGCACTACAAATGTAATTGCGCTCCCACTAACCCTTTTGTACACACATGATACTTCCGGATTTTCAACAAAACAAAATATTTTGATAATGTTATCAACCTGATATTCTAGCTTGGGGACGCCTTCTTAGGCCTATAAATGGACCTCTGGAGTTTGAAAACATTTTTCTCACTCCCAGAAGTTGTGAACACCTCTGGCTGCTACATTTCTACCTCAATATCACAACTGAGAAATGTTATCTTCACATCCATTTGTCATATCTCATATTCGTAATATGCAGATATAGCTAATAAAATTCGAATAGACTTTAGAATCACAACCGATGAAAATGTTTCTCACATACAACTCTTTGCCTATGAGAATAACTTGCTCACCAGTCTATCTTCGAATGTCGCTACCTTCCCATCCACTCCAAGCTTTCGCTTATAGATTCATTTGCAGCCGATGTGAACAATTCCCTCAAGAGGATCTGCTAAGGTCCATATCTTATTAGAGTACATGTAGTCCATTTCGAATCTTATGGCATCTTGCCAATGTCCCGAATTGTCCAACATCATCTCCTTGAAAGTCCTAGGATCACATCCATGGTCTAAATCATTTTGACTACTTTCTAGGATTAATTAAATCTATCAAGAGTTCCTGAAACACTTTCAGAGTCATTGGTATGTGTACTTTAAAGGTTGTGATTGACTCAATTAATTTCTTTGTTTCCACGTTTCCAGTAGTTTGTGGTTCTTGAACCCTTTCAAGCTATATTATCTTGTCATTCTTTTCTAATAGAAACATTTTCTCTAGAAAGATTGTACTTGCGAAACAAACACTGTCTCCAATTGATAATATAAATGCCCACAAAATAGCATAAGATGGATCAACTACCCAACTTATCTCCCACTAGCTGCTTTACATAAGCAGAACAATCCCGAATCTATATTTGGATTATTTTTCGGTCCATATCGTATATAGAGCTTTGGTCACTGCATTTGTATGAATTATGTTCAAGCAATATGTAACTTTAGAGAGCTACTGGGAGATAATCACATTCTCTTTAATATAACTCAATTTCCTCTTGCACTAATATTAAGTGCTCCACATGCACCCATATGAATCAAATTCAATTGATCATCAGCACATGCCAAAGATATGTGGGATTTAAGTTATCATCCTTTTATATTCTTTGAACATAATAATACTAATCATTCATAAGTTCATTTGATTCAATAAAACATGCATTCTTAAAAATACTGCAAATCATATTTGCAAATTTAAAAGAATGTTATTCTCTATCAAAATAGGAACAATGTTTTAATTGAATATGAAACAATAAACAATTATTCAAAATTAGTTCCAAACCTGTTTAACATTTTACATTAAATAAATATTTCAAACAACCTTTGCAACAACTCTTGCTACAATGCTTAGCCTCAGGTAGGTGTCACCTTCCTAGGGCTCTCTACTCTTCTCAACATATGCAACTCTTGACAAAGATGTGAGCACAATTGGTATTATATACCAATGAAGTAGAACCAATAGAAACATTAATTTTAATATAAAACATACCCTTTATAGAACGCTTCTAGTCTTGGTATTTCTTGCAATTTTGAGCCAGTGGCCAGCAGTGAAAACATAGCTGATTCTCCTTTTTAGTTGCTAGTATATCCATTTTCGTCTTTTGAGGTCAGGATCAATTTCTCTACATCTTCTTTATCCTTAAATCATTCCTACCATTGGTAGCAGATTCAATAAGAAGAACATGTTTCTCCTTTTGAATCAAAGACTCGTGAACTTCCAACATTTTGACTATAAGATCAAATCTACAGCCAGTTAATTAGGTATTGTCACATTCAGATTTTTCAAATTTCTCAACAAGAGACACTATTTCTACACCATGCTCATAGACTAAAGCCCCATCTTGCTGGTGAAATGAAAATAGCTATTTTGAGATTGTGAATCATAGTAATTGCGCCCCTTCACCAATCAACATTTGTAGGTGTTGAAAAATATCAGCAATGTGAACAAATTCCTCATATCTACGTTGAAACTCAGACATTGATGATATCATATAACACATTGTCTCGAGATCATCATACCATCACTTCTCAAGTGAGGTTATCCCTTCATGAGATGAACCGAGAGATACTTCAACAAGAGGCTTCCCATCAATGATATAAAGCAACTTTTCCAAAGCAAACACTAATATAAAATCAATTGCCAAATAGAATAATTTGGTTCAGTTAATTTGTTTATATCGAGAATTGATGCAATTCGGATTCACGGTCGTCACAATATCGAGAACAAACAGAAAATTTAAGCAAACTGTTTGATTATTAATTAATTCAAAAACTATGGACTTTAGTTATTGAATGCTCCCACTAAATTTTTTGAATTCGTCACCCTCATGACAAATGAACGAAAAACCATATTTTCTTAGTGAGCTTGAAGTCCAACTAGCTCATGAAAACCATGGGCCCACCGGCTTTATGATACTAAAGGTAGATCACAATTGCATCATATGCAACCCCCAAGATATTTGTCTCTCGATAGGCACCTACTTGGGCAGGACAATTATGCATTCTCACGTCAAACTAACTCATCCCACGGATGTAAATGTCACGCCCAAAAGACCCCACGTGTGTGAGTAATATAAAAAGTTAACATAAACACACCCTTAATTAAGTGACAGTTAAACACACAGCTTTCACATGCCAGATGCGGCCCACGTTGGTGAGTAAGACAATATGACACGAGTAGCCTCATGGCTTAACTATTGATGGAAGACAGAAAGCGACAAACCCTTTTGAGCTCCCCTTATTAGTTTGATATTAAAATTTTGAATCATATTCAAAAGAGGGTTTTAATTTATTTTAAAATATCCTCAAGTCCTCGTTTGTTTGTTTGGCGGATTCATGTAACTATGTTTTATTCTTGCAACGTAAAATTGTTCTAATAAAACATACAAACAAACATGTATCATTCATCACATGTATAATAAAAATAAATATGGACGATTACAACCTTTTCTTAATTGATCCACGTGAGACATATGTGGATCACATGTCTGTCTAAAGTGATGCAGGTATGCAATGCAATCCAATTATATTTTTGCTTCCATTATACAAGTCTTGATTCTTGGTGCTCCATCTTCAATCTCGATCTCCTACTACCTCTAATGATTTACATTTAAATAATGTAAACAAGATAATATGGATACAAAGCCGGGGTGTGATGCATCATAAAATAGAGAGAGCAAGCTCGCAGGCCCGATAACCAAAAATCACAATTATAATGAAACAATAAAAACCTAAATATTCACCTAAACACGTTGGTCAATGCCCGTAATTATCTATCATGCAATCACATCATATGTAATAAAGCATTAAACTAAACAATTATATCATATGTAATTGAATTAATCACATCATATGAAATTAGAGCACAATAATTAATTTATTCTATCGTTTCCCACTATCGTATCATTAATAGAATAAAATTAACAAATTAAATAAAATATTTTTTTAAATTTCAATTAATTGGTAAAATCACTATTTTACATTTTAATTATCATATTAATCGAAAATAAAATTAACAAATTAAATTAAACATTTCCATTTAATTTCCTATTAATTAAATTTCCAGTTAACTGATAACATAACTATTTTACCTCAAATCATAATATTAGCCAAAAATTAAATTAACAAATTAAATGAAACATTTTCATTCAATTTTCAGTTAATTAAATTTCAACTAATTATTAAATCTTCATTTTACACTTAATAATTTAAAAAACATATTTTTAATTAATTAAGTTTATGATTTATTGCTTCAAAAATAATATTAGAACAAAACATCTAAAATGACCCAAAATAATTTATTGACTCCAAATAATTTGGACCCAAAATTAAAAATACAATTTCAACCGAAAAATATATCTTTATTTTCGGATTTAAAATAATTTTTTTTTAAAATTTACTGTTCATAATACACTGTTCATCTTCATCCGTGAATTTGAAATTAGGGTTTCTCAAACCCTACCCAAATCCGCCGCCGCCTCCTGTCACCATCGCATGCCGCAGCGGGCTTGTCTCCCTTCATCACGGCGGCAACGTTTACCGCGCTCAGAGGACAGAACCATTGAACGAAGAGATGACAAACATAAACAAATTTTCGTCACACTATTGCTCGTTAAATACCAGATCTTTGTGCGAAGAACACTCGATCGCCGCCGTGTGCGGTCGTGGCTATGGTTGTCCAGATGGTTTGTGCATTAAAAAACAAGTTTTAATCCAATTTCTATGTTTCCGGATTCCAAAATTTCCGAAATTTAAACACGATTAGAAAATATTGGAAACAGTCTAATAAACTTAAGTATTGAATATATAAATCAAATCGCAATCTGGCTCTGATACCACTATTGATTTTCATTCCACCGGCGTCAGATCCAAACGCAGCGAAAAATAAACAAAAACAGATCAAGACCTGGGGGCGGACGATCGCGTCTGATTCATATATAACACATGCAAATATCATAATAAATGCACAAAAAGATAATACCATTCACCGACGTAAATCTGATAACGGTGATCCTCAAGTCCAATCAATCTGACCAGATCTACAAGTTCAGTACCAATGCTAATTTGATATGAACTTTTTTGAGAGAGAGTGAATTGATAGATAGTAGTGTAACCCTAGAGAATGAATGTTATACTTATAGTTATAATATGTCAGTTAATTGGGTTAGGGTCCATAAAGCCCATCGGACCAACGTTTGACTTGCTGGACATTTATACTAACATGTATGCCCTAGCCAACATTTGGCTTATTGGGCATTTATGCTAACATGTATGCCCTGAGTGAATAATAAATACTAAGTAAATGCAAAAAAGCGATTTAACGAAGCTTGAGTGTTCGTTCTTTAAGTAGTACTGAATGCTCCGAGTGTTCTTCCTTAAATTCTTGATTTGCTACAATGGATGTTTCTTGAAATTACGAGACTTCGTATTGCCAATAATGTTTTGTCTGATTTGGTTTTTTGCCATTTCTATAAAATATTAAATGCTTTCTTAGTAGATAAACGTAAATGGTACTAGTTAATACTACAAACGCATTCCTACTTGAAAGGATGGATATATAGGGTTATTTGACAAAATGAAATAATTTGCACATCTAAGTTTGATGTGGGATTAATATTTTACTTCAGAAAACAGATACAAGATTCTAGTGGTCAGTTTGATCTTGCGAACAATATCATCATTGACGTGAAATATTCTATATCAAAGGCAAATATTTCTCTCAAAACAATGTCTCTTATGGATAACATCAAACTTTTCGATTCTAATATTGACCATTGGAAGGGTATCCTCAAAATCTCAACAAAAGTTCCACCAGGATGATGAAGAAGAACATAGAGAAAATGATGTTCCCACAGGGATCTAATACTGCACCCACTGAGATCACCTTATCTCCTGCAAGAGCAACATGTGAAAAAGTGAAGTAAAAATTAAAATACCAAAATTTTAATTCTTTGTTGCAAGTCTGATGCCTATGGAAAACTCAAATTAGAATAGAGAGAAAATAAATTTTAGTTTGGAAGAGAAACTATTTTTAATGAAAAAAAAATTCAATTTTGCGTCTGCGCATAATAACTTAAAAGAAAAAGAATTTCCCAAAAAAATAAAAAATTTGAAACAAATCATGCTTCACTAATGTTTTTAAGATCGCTTAGGAAGAATACACAGATATTAAAAAATATATTTAAAAGCACTTTCTAAATGACTTTTATATGTAAAAACACATCAAATTTCAATTTCAATAAGTATTTTTTAAAAGCTACAAACTTTATATTATTTTGCCTAAAAATAATAATAAATACGAATTGCTCCAGAAAATAAAACTTACTGCATTTCTTAGGATGGCAAAAGCATCTTAACCCAACCCCACAATTCCCATCGGGCTTCACACACTGATCGCAAGGATTCGGAACATGATCCAGAATATCGAAACGAATCCGAGTTCCCATCTCTAATCTGCTGCCATTTCTGTAAACTCGCCTGTAATGTGTGCAATCCATCTCCTTGTAAGGATCAAAACTCTTTCCCAAGCTTTCAGAATCATCAATGGCCAAACAAGAAAACAACCCTTTTACAGATAAATCGCCACAGCCACGCTTGAATGTCTGAGTGTGATTATCACATGAAGACGATGGAATTTTCTGCACTTTCTTCGAGCAATTCAAAAGTATTAGCGAGTTTGAGCTTGGAGGAGAAGGGAATCCAGCAGAAAGATGAAGGGGTGATATAAAGTTGGATGTTGAAGAACAACTAGTGTGGGAAACAGTGAGGAGTTTGGCCGTGTAATCTACTGAGGAAACCGGGAAAAGGCCGATCGTGGTTCTGAAGTATAACTTACCAGATTTGCAGAGGATCATGTGGTTAAAGATGGAAGAATTTGTGGGATTTTGAGTGATGAAAGGTTCTTGAATGACTCTGCTCCCACAGTGGAGTACTGGGATTTCTTGAGATTTTGACGATGAGGGCAAGAAAATGTGGAGGACAAGAAGTTGAAGGATATGGAGTTTGTTCAAGTTCTGCATTTTCAACAGAGAAGGAAGTTGAGGGAGAGGTTTAATTCAGAGAATTTGCTTTTACTTTTGCGAACAACAGTTTCTGCAACTTCCTTTGTTCCAACATGGTGGTGCTGTGAGAATATAAAAAAGGTAGTCACTTTTTCACCCTTTTCAAAACTTTTTGAAATTCTTGCATATCTGCTGAAAAACTTTACCATCGCGAAATATAGGTCTCTTGATGCTGGTTCATTGTCATCTCTATCGACTGTACAATCTTATTATCTGCATTCTTACAATATATATTTCTTAGTTTTTATGGACGATTTCATGACTTTTAAAATCATATTTTGGTAAATCATCAACAGAGATTGTATGCCATCCAGTCTCTGGAGAGAAAAAAATGTACACACAAGCAGGCATCACATTGATGGCTTCTAGCCAATCTGTCACCAGTCATAATTATCACCAGTTATAACTACGACCCAGAGGTCTCATGTTCGAGTCTTCATACCCTCCATAAATAGTTGTAATAGTTGCTCAAACAAAATTATGCATCACGATCACAAATTGAAATTCAGAAAATATATTTCACGGATCTGTTTTTATAGGAATCCGCATGTTTTCAGTGCTATTTCTAAATTGTCAGATATGGCACTGTTTGGTACACTTATGAATATAAGACATTAAATCCGTACCAAACGGTGTCTAATTTTGTCTTCACCGACCATTGCTAATTCATTCCTTCTAATCTAAGGCCCAATCTTAAGTCATATTCATTTCACTATGATCTCGATTCGTTTTTCAAACAAAATAAGCAGTTGTATCTAAACAAGAATAATATCTGCTAGTTCGTTGCTTGTGGCATAATGGTCGGGGACAGATCGGGTTTCAATTTTAATGAGAAATTATTTGACTTAAAACATATAAATCCATCCAGAGAGCATCACAATTTCTTTATTACTATGTCCTTAATTCAAAATAGCAAACTAATAATAACTGATTAGAACACATAAAATATCACTAAAAGTATGAATCCATAGCAAGAAATGAACTTGAAAAGATTAAATCTTTAGGGTCTGCCTCAAGTTGTCGCTAGTTTAATGCCAAAACCACAACTTGGAAATTTTCTACCACGATAAACTGAAGAATAGAGATAATCATGGTGTTTGTTTGTGCTGATCTGCATTGGGAGTTCCTTTAGTCGAATAGACTGAAACCCATGTCCTGCAAACAAATCAAAGAGACCACTCAGATTTCATAAATAAAGTTGTCCTGAACAAAATAAGAAATATCTAATTTTTTTTTCAACATTGCGATCAACCAACTAGCTCCTGCTCAGCTGTGGAGTAGCGGTTTCTTTTTCTAACTCAAAACCAATTTAAATAAAGAAACATCGCATGTCCATCTTGAAACTTACATCATCGGACTCTTCCTTCTCTTCCACCTTCTCCTCTTTCTTAGTCTCAGCAGCCGCAGCAGGCGCACCAGCACCACCACCTGCACCTGCACCACTAGTTGGTGCAGCAACAGCAACTCCGCCACCACCCGCAGGTACAGAAGCCAACTTTTCCCTCCCTGCGGCAATCAACTCGGTGATATCTTTTCCCTTAACTTGAGACAGAAGCAACTTAATTCTGTCATCATCAGCCTCTGCTCCAACTGAACCAAAAAGAAGGTTGATTATTAGAACTAGCTGTAGAACCGACTGTGACGGCCAGAGATCTATCAGATACCCAATTCACCACTATACATCAATCGTCAGCAAAACCATAACCAACCAAGAAGGATGCTACCGCAAAATATACCAGAGAAAAAGTGCATGCATCATATTACCCACAAGTAAGGTGAAATCAATAACACGGTCATGGAATTAGTTGGTCACCAACAGAAAAAAGATTTTTAGACCAACTCTTATTTTTTGAAACCTTTACCAACCACGAGGCCTACAACATGGCCTGTAACTTTAAAACTTTGGGGATTCAATAACCAGATGCTTGGCATTATACTTGGTATGATCATGCACAAATACATAAAGACAGATAAACAAACTAAAAAACAAGTATAATTCAAATGTGAATGGAATTGGGGACAAAGGCAATGTAATGGCAATATTCCTTGGCAAATGTTTAAGTTCAGATATATGAATTGAACATGAAGTTGAATGTTGGCAATAAAGACGCCAACTGAACCCACGTTAAATGAATTTCTAAGAATTCATTCCAACTCAAAAACTGAACCACTGATTTTTTTTCCAAAACATATTCCAAAGTTAAAAATTAGAACAACTGAATCTCTACATAATTTAACCAAATTAACAAAATTCTTCAGATTAAATGAACCCAATGGTAGAATAAAAAAATTGAGTTAACAACAAACATAAGCTAGCGATACAACCCCCAGAAACAAAAAATGCACATCTAAATCCCAAAGTTATATAAGAGTTTTAATCGGATTAGATATCGTAAAAGAGATTAATATAAACTCATACAACATAAGCATAACAATACATCAACAACCATATATCAAGAATGAGAAGAAAATAACCAGAGCCGAGAATATCTTTCAAGTCATCAGCGGAGGGGGAGGTGTTGCCACCCAATACCGCCAACAAGTAAGCTGCTATAATCTTCATTTCTATTCAAATTTAAAACAAATTCAATAATTACTTCACAAAATCTACAAAAATACAAATGAATAACAGGACTCAAGAATAATGGTTAATCCAGGAGATCACAACTACCCGGGTAACTTCAATATTTGCAAATGCAGCTGCTGCTTTGAAAACGTTGAAGAATGAGCCGCTATATCGATTGAAATTACCCATTTATGGTTAGGGTTTGGGTGCATCTATTTTTAACTTAATTTCCGATATTACCCTTGGGTTTGTATTTGGGCCACTTCTCGTGGGCCTAGGGATTTTTGAGCCCCCTAAGGAGCTCACGCCCACCTTATAATTTTACAATTTAGTATAATTCAGTTTAATTATCATACCCTTTGATCAGTGGATTAGATCCGTAAATATTTTACGACAATTACAATGGATGGTATTCAACAACAAAACAGCACCTACTAAGCCTATATCGTACGTGACCATACAACAAAAGCAACTTTCTTTATAACACAATGATAGACTCACCATGTGTTTGGCGTGGATTTGTGTTATGGGTGTGCCAGACAATCGCACATGTCAAAAGTAATAATATAACCTCTAAACAAAAAGATGTGAATGTTGATTCAATCGTCAGTTATGATCTCCTCGATATAGCTTGAAAAACTAAGGAAATTAAAGGATTTGCACAAAATAGGAAAGAAAATTCATCAATAAACATGAACACATGGTTTTGTTTTTGAGAATTAAGGCATACATCGTCTACGTTTAGGTAAAATTAAAGTTAGAGGAACTAACAAGCTAACGTAGAAAAACTTGAAATTTACAAGCTAAAATGATGATGATTAAGCTAAAATTGCGGAGAGATTTTTGTGATTCTTGTGTTTGATGTCGAGAGAGCCTTCAAATTGCAGGAAATTCCATCTTTTGTTCTAATCCTTCTCGGCAGTTTTGGTAGTTCCTCGGCCACTTCAGTACATGATTTCCCACGTGGGTTAGTGGATGAAGGTAGTGATTTTAACTGGGTCAGTTGTTTCTTCTCTTCAATAACTGCTTGCTTGCTTTTTCTAGATCAATTATCAAGCTTATCCTGCACCTTGTTACTCAAGTTTGTCATAATTGATTTCTAACAATGGCGCATGTTTCGGTTCTGGTTCAAACTCCTTAGCTCCACGCGCCCTACTCACTAATTCATGCATACATTTCCTTAGGCCGCCTTAATTTGTATGTAAATTCTGGGGCTTGAATCCGCCATTGCCATGGCCGATCGATGTTTTACGGGTTAACACCATGTATCAGTGATTAATGCAGTAACACCATTGGAATAATCATAGAAAATAAATCAAGAAAAGTACAAAGAGCAAACACAAGCCCGTGCAAACCCGGGTAATTAAATTTAATGAGATCCCGACTTCATGTTTTCGATGAGTAAATTTCAGCCACCCACATGACAAGGAACTTAAACTCATGCATTGGACTAACATCTCACATTCTAAAACAGCATCGAAGTACCCATGTATCAACTTAAGACACTTTCAAGTCAATGTGACAAGAAAAAAGATAATAAGTACACCTTTGATTTGAAAAAAAAATTACTCGATAGCATAAATTTAAATAAGAATTGAAAATTTAATACTGCGCCCACAACTTGGTTGATGTTACTCCTAATGATACTCAGATCAACCTTTATCTGGGAACCAACCAATGATACCTACCGCCACTAGCAAACTACTTAACCATGCAAAGAAAAAAGTGTGAAATTGGTTGCTTTTATGGTGTAAAATTGGTAATTTATATGGTTAAACATGCATTCTTGGCTATTGTAGGCAGAAAAAAACTAGATAAAAAGTGCTCCACATTCTTTGGGCTCTTATTTTTCTTGTTTTCAACATGTACATTAACTTGGTATCAAGAAAGTAACTCATATATTAAAAGTCTAAATGATCCAATTGTTTTGTTCTCTGAAATGTAATACAAGTGGTCACATGATTCGCAGCTGAGAAGAATTTGCGATTACAAAAACCTTTGTTTTCTTGTTCCATAACTTGATTTTTTAATATTAATAGAATTTTGTTTATCTTTTAATCTTTTCTAGGTATCATGCATGCTTAATCAGGCCTCATTTTTATAACTTGTCTTAGCCCTCTCAAAAGTTTGAGCCGTCCCTACTACCCTGCCAAAACAAAATCTAATTTACAATTTTTTATGCAAAATTTACTGAAATCTCAAGAAAAAATACAATGACAAAATTTTGCATAATTTCATTATTATTAGATAGATTGTATGCTGGGCTACAAAAAAAATTTACAAGTTACTTCTATAATTGCATACATCCGCAAACTTGCATGATCAACTATATGTATGAATGTGTGCTCAAACCCAAAGTAATATAAGATTACAACACTTCACGCACCCCATATTACAAGAAATTCCAAATGAGATAAAATACAACACCACTTGTAATCTCAAATTATTGTCGGTTCACGAAACTAATCTAAAACCGAGTATGGGAGTATGCCCAGTTTCTTAGCTGTAATCAATTGCCAAGATCTAAACTTCACCAATTCAACTAATGATTCTCTTGTGGCATCCAAATTGCGAAACAATTTATTATTTCGATTTCGTCAAATTTGCCAAATAATACATTTCCAAGTAGCAAATCATTCCTCGTTTCCTTTTAAGCCAATCAATAGCCCCAGATGTTACCAAAAGTGCATAATAGGATCATCATGATTCACAAATTCTAAAAGAAACCACTTATAACATTCTTTACAAACATTGATACCCCGATAATTATCCTGGTGTGGTTTGGACCCGAATTCTATGGGCTCGACCCGGTCTAAGTAAGATACTATGATCCGTTCATCTTGGCCAATTTCCTGTGGCCCATTATCTTAGCCCATTACCATGGCCCGTTTTTTAACTAATTATGGCCCTAACTAAAGGCCTGAAGGAAGGGCCCATTAAGAGGGGAACAATAGGTTAAATGGATGATTTTTCATCCTGGAGGGGGGCCTCCCAGCTGAATCTGATTCTACATTGCTTGAGTACATTATAAAATTAGCAGAGGAGTACATACCGTGTCAAGAAATGCCACTCACCTAAGTCATGCATATACTGCTTTGTATTTGTTAAATATGCTAGATTGTGCTAATTATTTCATTATAACATATTTATGCTTAAAAGATACCCCTACATGGATTATGTAAATGTAATCTTAGCCGGGTGAGGTATGCTAATGTTGATGCTATTGTAGGCCATCTCATGAGTGGGGAATTATTATCCAGTCTATGATCTATGATTCTTGGGAATTAGTTCAGCAAAATTGGGGTTTAGAGGCTTAAGGTTTAAGGATTCTTTATCGCTTTAAAAGCCAAAGATATAGATTACATCTTTGTTTAATAGAAAATAAGTTTGATTAGCGTGGTGCTCGTGATACTGGAATTTCTTGGGGTGAAATGCACCATTTCGTGTCATCCTAATATGTACTTTCAATATAGCCCAGTTAGAAATTTTAATGATAATTTATACACCTAGCTTGGACCTTGGGCTTCGACTGAATGTATAGTGTAAAGAATATCGTGGGTTGCTGGGTTTGAATCCTGATTTTGGTTATCTTCCTATCCAACTGATATTTTAATTTCGTAGACATATATTTTGTATCGTGCTATCTTATTATTATTTCAGGACAGAATCAACAGCTCGGGCACGCAATCTTGCAGTAAGCCCCTATTATGACAGCTCGGGCATGCAATCTTGCAGTAAGCCCCTATTATATCAGCTCGGTCATGCAATCTCGCAGTAAGCCCCGCATCAGCTCGGATTGAGGATCAGCTTGGGCATGCAATCTCGCAGTAAGCCCCTATTACTACAGATCGGGCATGCAATCTCGCAGTAAGCCCCATATTCAGGAGTACAGCTCAGGCATGCGATCTCACAGTAAGGCCTTATTCATCAGCTTGTGATTTTTATTTGTGGTATGTGTCTTTGCCTTTGCATTTATTTTTCTTGTTCATTGAGGGCAATTCACATGCTAAGTTTGGGGGGGTTTTTTAGTATTTGTATATATCTTGCTTTTGCACATTCTGCTACTTGTCTTGTTTCTCTACCTTGCATGACTGCATGATATTGAGACTGATTCATCCTTGAGCATTACCAACAAAATTTTTTTTTATTGATTGAGTTATTCTTGAGAATTGATGAGTTGGAATTGCAACGGTAATACATGATGAAATTAATCCTCATCTAGATAGGAGTCGTGGAAATGTTTAACTTGTTTGCATATATCCTTTGTTAACTATATGTCAAAACTGAGGAATAATTTGAGCACTTATTGAGTCATGATTGAGTGAAGTATGTATTGATTAAATTGAAAATTTGTGTTAACTATGATGAGTCTTGAGTATCTTAGATAACTCTACAGTTTAATTGAAAGCACTTTGAGGCGAAATTTATAATTAGGAACTAGACTTGGAGATGATTTAGGCGATCTTTGGACCGTTTGAGCCTTTCAAGCTTACCTGGTATACATTATTCCTTAGTGTCTCCTTTTGAGCCTTCTTGAAAAAGAATGGTATATGCATTGCATATGATTAGACCCCCATTCGGCATTCTTGGCAAACTCATTATACCCACCTTGGTTTGAGCCTAAAAGAACAATTTTATCCATCCCTAGGAGAGTATAATGAATCTCATTCATTGCATTAAATTGTTATATGTTGAGAAGTTCATTGTGAAAGAAATGAAATGAACGAAAGAATGAGCATAGAAAAAAAAAAGAAAAGTTGTAGAAAAAGCCTTGAAAAGAAAATTTAAATAAGACCCAAAGTGGCCAAGGTTAGAAAATGTGAAGAGAAGCTCAATGATTATGTGAGAAGATTTTGAACTGATTCTGTTATACTCTCTTCTTTGCTTATATCCTACATTTTCTTTGGAACCGACACCAAAAGGCCTAATGTTATAAGCTTTTTAAAGTCCTGTTGATCCAAGTCTAGGGAATAATTACATTAGTGGAGAAGTGCTGGATAGTAAATTTGTAGAGTAATTCAAAGTAATCTTGACTAGGAGTTGATATGGCACATGTTGATCTTAAAGATATGTATGTAACTCATGTTTGACAATAGCACACACGCACGTTCCGATGTTGCGATGTAGTGTTTAACTTAGGAGAAATTGCTTCTTGTTAAGTGTTGAATGACTTCTATTGATGTGTAAGTAGGATTTCTGAGATTTTACGTATGTTGTAAAGATGATTCATGCTTAGTATCGAGTTTAATTTTTCTTTTTGAGCTATTGCTTGCTCGAGGACGATCAAGTCTAAGTTTGGGGGAGTTGATAGGCTTAGATTTTGAGTGTTTTTAACTGTAATTTCTTCCTACTTTCCGTATTTTTTCCTGGATGATATTATGCTTTTTGGTGTTTATTCGTTTGTTTCAGGAA
Source organism: Haberlea rhodopensis (assembly GCA_907163345.1). Lineage (NCBI taxonomy): Eukaryota > Viridiplantae > Streptophyta > Magnoliopsida > Lamiales > Gesneriaceae > Haberlea > Haberlea rhodopensis. The sequence goes on from CAJQUN010001026.1 coordinate 121,560, forward strand.
AATAGATCGGAAAGTGGAAGAAATGAGCCAATATGAAGATAACGGGCGAAATCGAGGCGAGAAAGAACTGAAATTGAGGAAATGAGATTTTTCGGAATCTCGATCGATCGAGATTTACTCTCGATCGATCGAGCCAGGCAGAGAGTTGAGCATCAAAGAATTTCAAGTCTCGATCGATCGGTACAAATTTCCGATCGATCGAGCGAGGGCAGTGACTCCAGAGCAAATTTATTAAAGTCTCGATCGATCGGTGGAAAATCTCGATCGATCGAGCGAGACAGTGAGTTTCAAAAGCTGGCATGAACAGTGCACCGATCGATCGGTAGAAAATCTCGATCGATCGAGACGCGAAATCCTGAAGATTGTATTTTCCTTTTTTATCGTGATTGTGGGGGGTTTTAAGCGGGAGTTGATTCATTCCAAAGGAGGGGAGCATATCAGACGATTTTTCTGGACAAAAGAAGAGCCC